>JACEGR010007573.1:0-47598 GCA_014170235.1 Listronotus bonariensis
CATATGGATGCCGGCGCAAAGTGACAAGAAAAAAAATTGAAAAAGCAAAAAAAAGTCACAACAATAAGGGGTATATATGTATTCTTTCGTAATAAAAAGTTGAAGAGCAAAAAAGTCACCCCCATTAACAAACACTTTTGAAGGACAAAATTGTTTAAATGTTTATTTCTCATACGACTGCATTGCACCCATACATTTTACCAATTTGGGTGCATTTACCCTCGTGCACCCACGTATTCGCCGCCACTGCTCGATATACGAAAACATGCACAAAGCGCCCACGCTTTTTACAATAATACTAGTATTTTAACAATAATTTTAAGATTATTTTCAAAATTATTTTAAACTTATAAGTTTGATGTGCTTTAAAAGCGTGTTTTTTAGTTTTTTCAAACTATAACTATTTTTTACTTTTTAGTTTGATTTATTGTGAAAAATAAAATGTTTTATAATTCCTAGTCGTTAGTATTGTAAACCTCCAACAGAGGGTGCACCTATATTTATTTTATTTTACTGTACAATATTTTTCACAGTTTTAAAAATTTATGTAAAAATCCGCTCTTTAGTTTTGTCTCATTTACCAAAAATATCAAAAATATTTGATATTAATATATCGATATAACTTAAGTATCGATGGATATTATCGATATTTAATTTTCGATATATTGATATTTGAAAATATTCGATATATTGTTGCCATCCCTACGTGTAGTGACACCTAGTGTCAAATATTAAAAACAGTCATGAGACATTCAAATTAGGTTACTGTGACCTATATCATAAAAGCGTGTTGATGCACGTAATTATTCTCTTTAATTGCAGATGGTGTTGTATAGAGCGCCTGCCTTGCAGCTTATGGCAACCCGTAAAGTCAAACAGAAAATGTATAGTAAACGTGTTTTATATAATATCGTCGTTCGCGAATAGTTTTGAACTACGGTGTGTTAAATATTTATTTTTTTTTTAAATTTTTAACACCCTGTAGTTCAAAAACTAAGACGCTAGGACATATGTTTATATAAGTTTTTTTCTTATTTTTGTTGTAGAATCGTTCGGTTAAGTTTGTCGATTGAGTTACTGGTCACCCTGTATGTATGTAGGTAACGTTTGATTGGAAATCGATGAAAACTTTAATGTCTATTGAATTGCCTAAACGGTAGAGTTTATCGACTTTAATAAAGATTACACTTATTTTTTAAGTATTTGATTGTCTATAAAATGGCGTCCCAGCTTTGCGATATCTGTCAAATAAAATGTTATGATGTAAATAATTTTTTAAGTTTAGGTAAAGTGCCCTCTGGTGGTATTTAAAAAAGTACTTTTGTCTTAAAATTTTAGAATCTGCAAAACGTTTGTGTGCCAAATATCAACTGGATTGGTTAAAAATAAATTTTGTATAATTTGAAAAAAACCAAAATAAAAATGGAACTTTGACGGCTTGTAACTCGAAGACGAATGACATTTGAAAAAAAAATATGAGCTCTACCCCTTATTGTCAAGTAGAATCACCTCCTTAAGTTTCGTGATCGATTTTGAATCACCCTGTATACATACATACAAGTGATGCTAATAAAAGCGTATTAAAAAAAAATCCGCTTCAACCAGGTTCTCCATCTTGTTATTATCAGTTTATGGGGAAGTGGAATATTCGTTAATTATGTTCATACCGTCTTTTATATATCTGATCTTGGTGGATATTTTTGTGTGAAATATGCATTTTATGTTAACTTTTTTAAAACATGCAAAAACAGAATTGTTGAATAAAATAAGCAAAATATGCAACTTGCATAAATGCTCTTCCCTAGTAATGACTTGGAAAAATAGTCCAGGGATCCATAACCTAATTATGTGCGTTTTTAAGTGTATTCAAAAAAATATATGTATATATTTACAGAAAAAATTCTATTTAAAAAATAATTTCTGGTATTGCTTACATATTTTCATATTTACCTATAATTTAAAATTGTTTCTAAGCATTATAAAATTTTGTCTACGGACCTATTCTTTTTAAAAAATATCAGTTTAAATGCACAGAAAGGTAGAGATAAATAAAAAAAACGTTAATAAAAAGTTTTTATTTACACAATCTTGTATTATAACCGTGCTGTTGATCGACTATAAAATAAATTTTATTACTAACAAGGACAAAGCAATACCTCAAGTAGTTTTGGCGATTTTTAAATTTATATGCATGCATTATGTTTCATATGAAAAAGTTAACAATCTTTTTTATCTAAAAGTGATTTCTTTACTTACGTCATGTTGGATCTATATAATATCACCTTAAGTTTAATTTATATTTTGGGTATTATTTTAGTGATTTATTATGCAGTGTTTATTTATAAGAATAGAAACATTTTTACCTTGCATTGACACAAAAGGATGGTATTTGCCGCCACTTCCCCTGATGGGAAATGCCTATATACCTGTATTTGCAGCGATGTTCTCAAGACAAAAGGTAAAATAACATTTTTTTCATAAAAATATGTATAAAAGTTTCTTTTCGGGATCGTTAAAAATGTTGTTTTTAATCGTTAACATAAAGATAAAGTACTCCATTTTAGTACACTACATAAAGTGTTTAAAATTACCTATTTTTAACAGTTCGGCGCTCTTTTTTAAACGTTCAAATAGTTTTTGCAATGTAAGATAATTGATTTCCTATGTTTAATTTAAATATGAATTTATGCAATGTAACAATAAAACTGACCTCAACTGAACTAATGGTCAAGTTATCTTTGATTTTGAAATTATTTCTTTTAGCTAATGTGTCACTAAATTTAAAATTTAACAGTTTTCAAATAAATTTAATAAAAATACAGTGCCTGGGCCAGGTATGAAATGGACCTCATGATAAGAACTCTTTAAAACCCTTTCCTTTGACGAGTCTAGCAGGAATATACCGCCATACTCAGTTGGGTCGAATATTGAAAATTGGGTGTTCGAATACGAATATGAATATTGGAAACAAATATTCGAATACCGAATATTTAAATACTTAGAAGAAAAAGTATTTAAATACCGAGTTATAGCTTGCTTAGTTTTCCAGAAAAAAAATAAAATTTGCTAAACTGCAAATTCCTGAACCATACTACAAATACTAAGACATTTTTCTCTTTTAAAAATTAGGTTTTATAACTTCATATTAGCAAATATGTAACAACAACAACAAATTCCTAACTAAATAACGTTTATATCTAGTTTAACAAATTTTGCAACAATAGTGTTTTAGAAATTTTTAGGTTTTTTGAAAAGTTTAACACCCTGTATCTTGAAAACGAAACATTTGAGGCCCATGTTTATCTGAACTTTTTTTATAAAAATGGCTTAGGAATACTAAAATTTTCTTACCGCAATTAGGAAACACCCTGTGTAATCGCTGTTAAACATTACTAGTGATTTATTTATTTCGTCGGCAGTATCACGACGTGGGGTCTCTCAAAAAGTAGAAAAATTGACTTGAGGCAATATTTTTGCTTAAAAAAATTTGCTCCGTAATATAATAATTATTTTATTTTATTTTACCAAAAAAAAAAAAGTCGCGCAAAAGTACCTTAAAATGAAAGCACTCTTCTGAAATTAAATAAAATTAGATACGCCATTTTGTGACATTGACGACGATTTATCTAAACATAATTTATTTAAAAAATTGTGATTTTTGATTGGCCAATATCATAGGATAAAAAATATTGGCCTGCAAAATTTTTCGATTGTATAAAAGTTGGTCGATTGGAAATGTCATTTAGATACAACAAAAGCACGAGCTATCAAATTAGTTTTTATTTAAAGAAACGACATTTTATTTTTAGTAAACATGTTTTATACAACGCAATTGTTGGCGACTTACGTTGGCTATCCTTGCACAGCATGGTTGGGATTAAGACTTGTATATACTACAACGGACCCACGAGAAATAAAAACAATTTTAAATCATCCCGAATGTTTTGGAAAATCAAGCTTGTATGATACTCTTCATGATATTTTTAAAAATTCACTTGTGTTACTTTCATGTAAGTATTTGTCTTTTATAGTGTATTATATTGTCTTATTTGTCTAACACATATTATGGGCTTTCCTAGAATTTTGTATTATTAGGTATAATATATTAATGCGTTGTCTAGGCTTTCGTTCAAAATACGATCGCAGTACTAGTCCATAGCTTTGTTCGCGGGTCTAGTAATGAACTGATTCTGAACCAGAACCGAACTGGTTTAGAATTGTTTTAAAGCGCATGTCTAGTTATTTATTAGTTCGGAATTTGTATTTATCGCGAACGATTTTCTATACAGCTGAGGATGTATTGTAACCTAGCCTTTTGGTTAGGATTTTTCATGGTTAAATTAGATACTACACAAAAAAAAAATTCAAACAAAAAGATAAATTGTTATGCTGTCGAAAGCCACTCGAGGTCTCTCGGCGAAAGACGAGGGATTCTCTGCCTCCTCTCGTTTTTAACATAAGTATAATATTTACCTAAAGATAAAATTTAAACAACAAGAAATGGTAAAATCTTGTAATATTGTCTATATTTTTTAATTAAATTATTATTTATTTTATTGCATACATATATTCATACGGAATACAACTAAAAATCCTTTGTTTATATACGCTCAGAATAAAAAAAAAAAAAAAACTGTAATACAACGGTTTATTTCTGTACCACAATAACAGAAAACAGCTGACCATCTCGACAATGCGCATGAAATTCCGAACTGAATTTTTAGTTCCAACAAAAATCCCAGGACTGCTAATCAGGTTACGAACCGGTAACGAACTGATTCCATTGTAACCCGTGAACACAGAACTGTTACTAAAAATTCAGGATTTTACTAACCGCGAACGCTGCTTTGTTCACTGCGCATGCGAATAGTCCCAGAACCGGTTCAGAATCGAACCCGCGAACAAAGCTCATGATACAAAGATTACAAAAGGGAGGATCAACAGCGATTCCAAATTGGTTTGCTTTGCGCATGACGTAGCAATGTGACTTTTTTGGCGCAATATTTAAATTTAGGTACTAAGAAATATATTTTTAGAATAATATAACTACACATTTAAGGATATAATTTTTAATGTTAACTAGCTTAAAATGTTGATATGAGCATAAACGGAACTTACGTAATAAACCACCGTTTAAAGCACTTAAACACAAGCTATCTTTATACCTAACTAGTTTTAAAGTCACAAAATTGCCAAAAAGCAAAGTAAAACGGCAAACAAAGTATTTAAAACACGAAAACAAACGTATGGTTTCAACTTTGTTCACAAATTTTGTCACATTACTACGTCAGAGACGGTCGTGACGTGATAAACGTCATGCGCAAGATCCTACCTTTTGTATTTGTTGTCTCAAGGTACTAGTCTAAGATCCGGCTATATCTATAAATGGACCCCTCATTCTTTTTCTTTTATATATATATTTTTTTTTTAATAAAAGGTATTTATAAATAAACTCCCAATTTTTTTATCGGATGAAGCACCTTAAAATACAACTTTTATGTTTTCTAATATTTTTTCGTAGCTTGCTTAGTTTTCCAGAAAAAATAAATTCCGCTAAACTGCATATTCCTGGACCATACCAGAAACATAAGGCCATTTTTTTTAAATTAAGTTTTATAACTTTCAATTAGCAATTATGTAACCACAACAACAAATACTTAATTAAATAACACCTATATTTAGTCTAACAAATTTTACTAAAAGTGTTTTAAAAATTTTAAGGTTTTTTGAAAAGTTTAACACCCTGTATCTTAAGAACGAAACATTTGAGGACCCATATTTATATGAACTTTTTTTCATAAATATGGCTCAGGAATACGTCCCTTAAATTTTCCTACCGCAATTAGGAAACACCCTGTATAATTCATTACCTATGGCCATTACCCACGGCCGTCATAAAGTGGTTTTAAATGAGCATAAATACGATAATTTGTATGTTTTTAACAACCTTGTTTCCTAAAATAAGACTTTGCAACTAAAATCACAATTTTTTAGTCACATATGAATATAAAGATTTCTAATAGGTACCCCAAAAGAAACTGGGACAACAAATCTTAGTTTTAGCTCCCGGTCTATTCAAATATAATGTTTCAATGTTGTCAATGCCACCACCTTCTAGATGTTTTGATTTGTACTATTTTATCCTGCCGCGATAAAGAAATTCTTACCTGTACCGGCAAGTGGTTCCATCTAGCGTCGAACATATAACAAGTTAAAGTTTTCTGTAATTTTACTGGCCTTAGCTACATATCCTAAAAATCAACGACTACACGACTTTAAAATAAGCAAGGTTAAAATTACTGTCAAGGCTTGATCTTGTCAAGAAATGTTTACAAATGCTTTTTAAATTTAGAATGTTTTGCAGATAAAACACATAGGGTATTGTGTGTTTTATTGTTATTCCTTTTCAAACCATTTTACACAGTATATTTGTGATGAAAATATCGATCTTAAAGAAGCATGGGATGTTAGGTCACCGGTTTTAAACATTATCTTGTTCATAAAAATTTTTTTTTGGCAAAGAGCACAAAGAGTAAATCAGAACTTTCTAATACAGTTCATGTGTTGAATATGTGAGTTCGAATTGATTATTTTTAATTTGTTTTTGTTTTATTGTTGTCATTATCTGTTATTTCTAGATTAGTCATAGAGTATGAGCCCAGACACGCCAAATACAGACCGCTAATCCAAATGGCGAGTTTATACCCTAAAAGCCGTGGCCGATTAAAAATTATATTTCTAATTTTAGCGGTATTACTGTAACAAAATAAATATTATTGTAATAAATGCATAAATATGCACATACTTAATACATAGAAACAATATTTTTGATTAAGAAAACAAATGGCCAAAATATCAAGGAATTATAATTCAACGGCCACGGCTTTTGTGGGTCAAAAATATTACATTGGCAGAGCAGTCTGCTGATTGTCTTGTCTGTGGTACGAGCCATGAGGAGTAACGTGACACGACATCTGGTGGACACAAGCGGCAATAGGTAGTACCTTCTATCGCTAACAGATGGCGCTAATAGCACGTACAGAATAATCTCGTTGGTTCGAGAAAGTTCTGGTGTCTTCCACTCACTTCTAGATGGCAGTAACTGGAATATATAAGAAGGCTAGTGGCGCAACCACAAGTCAGTTCCTATGACACTGTTGTGAAATAAAATAGTGCGTACCTCCTTAAAACGTGTTTGTGCGTGTTTAAGTTTAAGACATCTTTGTAACAGTATTTTGATTTGAATTGTTGCTTTTGTGTGTGATTTAGTAGTATGGAAAAGAAGCGAAAAATTGATAGTGAATGCAGAAAATTCAAAGATCAGTGGAACATTCAGTATTTCGTAATTGAGTCGAGTAACAAGGCGCTATGTTTGATTTGCAATGATAAGCATAGCCGTTCTCAAAGAATATAACATTAAACGTCATTATAAAACAAAACATTTTCAAAATTACTCAAATATACAGGAAGTGGAAGCGGACAGAAAAATTTGAAGCTATGAAGCGCGGATTGAAATCGCAGCAATTCATTTACAAAACTCAAAGCTGAACAAGAGGCTGCAACTCGTGCTAGTTTTCGTGTGGCTCTTGAAATTGCAAAACGTGGAAAACCAATAACCGATGGAGAAATGATCAAAGAATGGATGATTGCAGTAGCCGAAGAAATAAGCCCTGAAAAGGTAAATTTATTAAAAACTGCCAGTATGTCAGCAAACACTGTGGCTCCAAGGGTAGAAAACATCGCTGAAAATATATCCTCTCAACTGTTCGACAAAAATGGACATGTTGAGTGGTTTTCTTTGGCCTGGGATGAGTCAACGGATGTGTCAGATACTGCTCAGGTGTTGATTTATATTCGAGGAGTAGATAAAAGCTATGAAGTGCACGAAGAACTTCTTGATATGTATAGTATTCATGGCACAACTACTGGTACAGATATTTTTAAAGGAGTTGAAATGGCCATTAATCAAAAGAACCTTCTATGGAAAAACTTGAAATGTATTACAACTGATGGAGACAAAAACATGAGTGGGAAAGATAAAGGAGTGGTCGCTCTTGTGTCAAAGGCTGTAGAAAATGATGGTGGTTCAAAACCATTAGTATTACATTGTATCATTCACCAACAGTCTTTGTGCAGTCATATCAACTGTTAATTTTATCAGATCTTTTGGGCTGAATCACCGACAATTCCGACAATTTATTGAAGAGATTGGAGAAAATGACTTACCTTATCATACTGCCGTACGCTGGCTTTTTTGAACTTCGAGCAGTGATCGAAATTTTTTGAATAAAAAGCATCGCCCTCTTACTGAATTACAAAACACCTTCTCCAAAATGAAGTACACAAAAAATGTTTACAGATCTAAATTACCTGATGAGCATCTTAAATCTCTTTTAATAATTGGTACAAGTAAAATTAGTCCACAACTACAAACTATTGTTTTTTTATCTTTTGACATCCCACGAAGGTCTATGCCTAAATACCAGAGTACCGTGGGTGTCGGGTTATTAGATGTTTAACCCATCGTTCCCCCTGTTCCGTCAACGTTGTCCAAGCACTGAAACATGTAGTTGCATTTCACAGCACCTTTTAGACAACGCGGTAGTGCCACCACGGTCGTTATTTTTAAATAACTACTACCTAAGTATGTCTCCCCGCTGGGAATCGAACCGCCGACCTCTGGCTTCGAAGATCAAAGCTCTGTCCACTAGGCCACGGGGAGACAGTGGAAAATCTCACTTTCATAAATCTTATTAGTATTTCATATGTCATTATGTTTGTTATAAGTTATGTGTTTATTTAAAATGTATAAAATGTTAGTTGGATTCATTTCAATAATTTCTTAGTTATTATATACTAAAGTTAAATTTTCTGCATATTATACATGTCTGTGTTTCTTTATCCAACTTATCACAAAACCAATAACAATAAGCCTACAACAATGTTATGAGTTAGCGACTAACTGTTAGCCCATGACCATATCAATGTAGATGTCATATTAATAATTATTCAACATAAAATTAGAATACTTCAGTAAACTAAATTTAATTTGCTATAAAAAATATTTGTTCTCTAAAAGGAGTTTTCAAGTATGCTAGCTCTCCGCGGGCCGGACAAAATCTGTCCGCGGGCCGGATGTGGCCCTCCGGCCGTAGTTTGGAGACCCCTGGTTTAAGGTATTAAATCGTTTGGCAGTTTGTAATAATTATTCTAGTAATAGTAGGTATTTGTTTTTAATAAACTTTAATCTTTAAGTATTTTAGAAATGGTGAAATTCACTGTCAACACTGCAAAACACAGACAAATGCAAATTGATAAGGTAGAATTGTCCTTATAATACAATTTACCTAACAACATTGACAAATCTAATGCAATAGTTAATGTGCCCTTTACTTAGCCTATGGGAAACATAAAATAAATGCTAAAAAGCAAAAAAAATATGGAACTAAGCACATTTGACATTGACTTTGATAATCCCTAAACCCTTAACCTTAAAGATATTTATAAATTGTAACTATGGTGACCTAGAGGAAGGTGTGAAGACGACAACGGGACTATTTTGAAAAAACGGGTTTAAATTACAGCATTTCTATTAGAAAACAATAGAGGGCGGTCTTATCAATCGGGATCAAATAAAACCAAGATGAAACAGTGTTGCCAGATATATCAATATGTAGCGGAATTCATCCCATTTCTTTTCACAATATGACGACTTTTGGATTTATGACTTTTAAAGCGTAATTAAAAAGAGCCTAAATCTATTTAAACTATTAAAATGTTACCTGGTTATCACGGTTTTTTTTTTGTTATTTTCTTCATCTTTTACGTGGGTATTATTTGTATTTGTAAATTTGACATATTTATTCACTAAATAATACACCACAACACATAACATTACCTAAATGGTGTATATTTAAAACCTTATATGTGTAATTATTAAAAATTTCAATAATTTATAAGTTTAAAATGTATTTATTTGTATAAAACATAGTAAATAATCCATTTTACATTTTGAGTAGGAATTTACGAAATGTCATTTCGCAACACAGCTTTCATGGGCATCTTTATTAAATTTTAACTTTTCTAAATTTGACGTGTTATGCTAGGTTAACAACGACGTTCGAAAAATTGTCAAAAGACAATATTTTGATGATTATGTGCATTAAAATGGATCTTTTATTGTATTAAATGTAAAATAAAGTAAATACTACCTTCTTCAAACTGCTAAATAGGAAATATTTCTAAAAAAGAGATATCTATTTTTAGAATTCAACCGGTAAGTATTTAACTGGCAAATTATTTAAATATTTTTAAGTAGAATTTGATTTTTTTAAATTGAAACTTACTTGACTGATCTCAAAGTTATTTTTTACGCCGTTTATTAGTCCAAATTACCGTAAAACTTACGTTTATATTAAATTGGAATTTTTACTCTCTAGTAGATAATTTAAAATTTGACGTTAAAGTAGGGTAACTTCATAGTTTAGAATTGTACTAGGTATATCCTTGACAGATGCATTACACGTGCCTTCGAGGTTATGCATATTAGAGACAGTCTTGCCACTTGGCTATAAAGTAATAATTACTTTATTTATATTATACAGTGTGTTTTCGTAAGTTCTTACCAAATAAGAAAATTTTTGATAATTTTCTAGAAACCTGCGGCAACTCCGATTTTGACGAAATTTGGTATACGGGGTTTTTGGGGCGCTGATCACAAATTGGCGGAAACGTTTCGTTCTTGACATATTCATCATCAGACTTGAAATTTAAACTAATCCTATTTTTACAATATTCCCCTTCTTTTGCACACAATTCTTGATTTAAAGCTAAAGTGGCACACAATATTTGATTTTCACCTTTTAAAACCCGGTTTTTACGTATTTTACATTTTTTTGCATTAAATTGCATAGCTATACTTTGAAGCATTTCAATCCCAGTGTGCCTTGAAGCCCTATGTGTATGTATGGTTGCCGCATTATCAAAGAAAAGCCACGCAATTTAATGCAAAAATAATGTAAAAACGTAGAAAAACGGGGTTTTAAAAGGTGAAAATCAAACATTTTGTGACACTTTAGCTTTAAATCAAGAATTGTGTGCAAAAAGAAGGGGGAATATAGTGAAAATAAGCTTAGTTTAAATTTGAATTTTGATGATGAATATCTCGAGAACAAAACGTTTCCGCTAAAAACCCCCGTAGGTATACCAAATTTCGTTAAAATCGGAGTAGCCGCAGGTTTCTAGAAAATTACCATATTTTTATTTAACAACTCGAAAAAAGTTCCTTCTTCATAAAAACCTGCTTAATAAGAAAATACATTTACACAAAAATATTTGTAGGTTAGATGTACAGCGTGGCCTAAAAAACTTGTTTCCAAATTGAAATTTAGAGTATTTTTAAACTAGGGTAGAAAACTTACTAAAAGGGTGATTTCCTATGTCATTTTATAAAAAAGTTTCTATAACCATATGTCCGAGTTGCTTCGTTTCTGAAATACAAGGCATTAATTATTTTTTAAAAGTCGGTATTTTATAAATATCTTAAATACGAAACCACATACAAAAAAATGTACAACACTAAAAATTTGTATTTTTATTTGCTTTATGGAAAAATTACAAATTACATAAAAAGCCAGTGGCGAACATTTTTCTTTTAATAATATTGGCTGTTGTCCCCACTGAGACGCTACTGGATCCAATAAAGTTATTCTAGGTAAAACTTTACAAGCGCTTGATTTTATTAAACAAGTACACCAAAATGTTTCTCTGATTTTAATCTGATTTGAACCCAGTCGATTAAGGGGTATTTAATATATTTATAAAATATCGATTTTTTTTTAAACTTTAACGCCCTGTATTTCAGGCAATTCCGGACATATGTTTATAAAAATTTTTCTTCATAAAATCACCCTTTAAAGTTTTGTGCCGTAGCTAGGATATACGGTGTATATTAATTTGGTAACACGACTTCTTTAAGCCACCCTGTACATCCAACATACAATTATTTTTGTGGAAATGTATTTTCTTATCAAGCAGGACTTTTTTAAAAAGGCATTTTTTTCGTAAAGTAAATAAATAAAAAGTTTCTCATTTTGTAAAAACTTTCGAAGGCACGCTGTATATGTAACTAATTTTCATTTACTTTTTTAGATTACCCAAGTTTTTGCTGGCTAATTACACTACTACCGAATCCTAAAAACCTTTGTTGGAAACTTTTATTGAAAAACTCTATACTGTTAGGTTCATAAATAAAAATAATATGATTACCTGAAGTTCAAGAAAAGCGTATATCGGCGTACCTAATGTAGCACTGTACAATACTTTATTCATAACTTTATTCCTTATCTAACCACCTTGACAATTTTTAAGTACAGGTGAGCGGATCCTAGCTACGTCCTTGCTTAAAAGTAAATTTTATTATTTACTACATTTAAGCAGTGGGCGAGTCTTAAATATTTTTTGTCTAATCGCTACCTGCTAGTGTTCACCGCATAAAACTCAGTGGAAGGAATCAAGCTTACACGACGTGTATACTTAGCTTATAAGTTCTACACAAACGTTAAATATTCTTGTTTATTGTTGTATACAAAGCCTTGTGACAATAACAATTATTTTTTTATATATAAAGTGAACTGTTTAATGGAAGTCAGGATTTTTTAAAAGAATCATTTGTTTTTTTTATGTTTAACAAATAAGTATTCGCAACATTGCAAAACTCCATTTTGTATATTTTAAAGCCACAAGTCTAACCTTTAGTTTTAAACTCTACTTGTATCTTAAGAGACAAGCAAAATTTTTAAATCAACACTTTAAATACAAAAACTAAACAAAAGTTTAACTTCCAAAAAGTAAACGACAATTTAAAAATTAAAGAAAAAGTAAAAAATTCTATTTTTCTTTTTATTTTTTTTATTTTTTTTGATTATTAATGACACAGTTCAAAATTCCTGTTTTCCTATCCCTATTTTTATTATCTAAAATAATTAAGGAATTGTTCCTCCTTCAGGGAAATGAGAGCTGAAGCTAAATTAAAATAATACTACTTTTTTATTCAACCGAAAAATGGATATAATAAAATTAAAATAATGGTGATCTTGGGAATTTGGGCACTCATTACGTAATTCTTTCAAAATATAATATTTTTGTTAAATACAAACTCATTAAAATTGGGTAGTGTTCTCTATAGCGTCGTATTTAAAAATTATTGAAATTTTCTATTTTACTTTTGTACTATTTTTTGTACATATGCAACATAAGCAGCAACCCCAGAAAGATCCCGATTGACCACAGACCCTCTAGTGACATATTTAGAACTATAATTTAGACAAAAAATCAAGCCCGTTTTGAAAGCATGTCGATTACACTCCTTCTTCAAGGTCTCCTTAATTGTAACATAAGTAACAATATTGATACTTTTTGCTTAAACGCAGCTGGCGTGAATCTAATTAATTTCGTAAAAATATATTTAAAAAAATGTCCAAATAAACCAACCAAATGCTTTAAAATTATATGGGCGAATTGGAATTTTTATATCAAAACATACATTTCTCCCAAACCACCATAGGAAAACATTTTCCTTTATAGCTTACTGTGCTGATATGGCTGTCATAGGTCTGTCACACTCACAAGCATTATTGCGAAACAATGGACGTGCTATCATTCAATAAAAGTATTGAAAATATTATACTCCTACCAAAACACAATAAATTATTTTACAAAAACGACATTTTTCACAAACCAGACCTTTAGGTAGTTTTAAAAGATACAAGCAAGATGTAAAGCTTTTTATGAAATAAACGAGTTTGAAGCAGTAAAAGTTGATTGAAACAAGAAATAAATTAACAGCAAAGCACAGATTTGACGGCAAAAACTACAATGACAAAATGACTTAGGTAACAACTCAACTGTTAGTAAAGTCTTTGTCTTGCATTTATTGTTTCTAGTTTGTCTCTGTTGAAGACCAACTTTAATTTTTTGATTTTGTTTATCCTTACAATTTAGAAAGTGGTATATCAATACGTGTTTTGTCTGAGTTCATAAAACGATGACGCACGTTTAGTAATGTTATAACGCGACACTTTACCTTGTTTTCCCTTATTGGTCATTATTTGTCCTTAGAATTTAGGTTTTCTTTTTTATTCGAAATATTGTTTATCTCCCTAACTAAAACTATTTACCTAACCTTTTTTTTCATTCTTAGTCGTTTTTATCCTTAGCAATTATTTACCAAGTTTATGCGTATAGGTTAGGAATCACCCTGTATATTTTTTCTATTGTTATTTTTAATGAAAAATGTGGTTTATAGGCATAATGACCACATCCAAAAATAAATAAATGTTATTTTGTATTTATAATATAAAATAGGATTTATGGATTGTAAAAACGTGCTTATTTAAACAATGTAATAAAAGTTAATATTTAATTTTCATAAAATAAATCAATAATATAAAAAACCTGCCATAAATCCGAGAACACCAATTAGAGGGAATGGCGTCACGATGAGATACAGTGCGTTGAATATCACAAATGTAAAACTGTTATTTGACGTTTCTTTAGACCATGCTAATGGCTTTTGTAAAAGGGAAAAGCACACCTGTTTATCGGTGACGGCATGTCTATATAAACCGCAACGCCATAATAAAATGTATATTTTAGCGGATATTTAAAACTCCAAATTAAAATCATATTTTTTTCCACCAAACCATTAATTTTTGCAAAGATAATGTTTTTTTATAATAACATATACTTTTAAACATTACACAGCGGCAAAAAAAAACTAGTTTAGATCTGGGGCTCTGGATAGGGTTACAGTATGTTTTGGGGTCAACGTCATAGCCTCATATTCACTAGTACCAAGTGGGAGGGGTGGTCCTCCCCAAACCCCCAGTCAGAGGGGCTCCCAAATGAAGGTCCACATACAAAAAGGAAAGAAGGGAGTCCCATTTTTCGAGGGTAAGGACCTTTTTTGTTGTAAAAATTTGTCCAAGTGGGAAAACAAGGGGCCCTGACCTTTATATCATAAAGTGTGGCCAAATTAAATTGCACTTTTTAAGTAATAATAACTTTTTATATGTTGCGCCCATTTTTTTTATTTTTGAGGGGCTAATAGGTATATAATAGATATGGTTTCTCTAGGTTTGCCAATTTTGGTTTAATAGATACAGAACTAGACTTACGGGACTTTTTCCAAAATGCTGTATTTAAACTAAACTGCTGCTCAATTCAACTGCAACTGGAAATTTTTTTGATAAATTTCAAATCGTTATTACTCTTAAATAAAATGCAATAGCAAAATGCGGCTTTTACTGTTTTGTGGGATAACTTTTTGGAAAAAAATGGCCATTTCACTTTGTGTAAATTTTCACTTGTTTTTATTCTACAGGGTGTAATGGAAAAGTCCGGTTTTTACAAAAACTTTGTCAAGAGCGACATTCTACAGAAAAAATAGTTTTTAATTTTTAATTATATAGTGTTATTCAGTAGACCATTTGGAAAAAACAAGTTTGTCAGATTTTTGATATCTGCTCCATTTTTCATGTTATAATTTTTTTTCAAAAATTGATTTTTTTCATATTGTACTCCCTGTATTTAACAGTTCATCAAAGCGATTAATTTTTTTAGATAATTTTAAATGTACATAAGTACCCTTTTAAAACTGTATTAGAATTTTATTTCTAAAAAATTATTAACGCGTCAGTAGCGTCGCAAATGTAACTAAATTGTATTTTGGTAAAATTTCAATTCACAAAGTTTCAGTGAGCACCACATATTTTGTATTTTAGATTTTAATTATTTCTTTACAATTTTTAGACACTACGGACATTTATCTCGGGACGGTTTTTACTTTTTTAAAAAAGTCATCAGTGGCGTAGATATAATTTTTCTTCTGATTGCTCTTTTTACTTGCCAGAGGATTATTGCATGGAAGTAATAATTTGTAATTCGGGTTATTTTAGGGCATTTATCGATTAGCTTAGAACAAACGTTAACATTTTTTGAAATCTTAGTAAATTTAGAAAAAATATACAGGGTGTTTCGAAAAATTAAAGCTTCCACATTTGTATTTTTTTTATGAAAAGCAGGGTGTGAGTCCTTAGATGATTTTACGAAGAAAGTTCAAATAAACTTATGTTCTGACTGTCCTAACTTTTGAGATACAGGGTGTGACTCTTAAAAAAATATATATCTTTTTTATAATAACTGTGATACCACTCTACAAATTTTAATAAAATGTGGTACACAGCCACTACACATTAGGGGGCATTTTTTTGCTTTTTTGAAACAAAAATTATTCTTACAATTTCCATTTACTTTTAAGCAAATTTAATATTACGTTATTCTTTTGACCGACGAATTTGGTATGCTACCTTTATATTTTCATTTGCTTAATTAATAAATAAATTTGTTTTGTCTGTTTGTCTGATGTAATGAACCGCTTGTAAAGCTTTCATTAGATTGACTTTATTGGGTCCAGTGGCGTCTCGGTGGGCACCACTACCATTATTGAAAAAAATGTACGCCACTGGCTTTTTATGTAGTTTTTATACTTTTTCCTATGATGCAACTAAAAATAAAACTTTTTAGTATTGTCCATTTTTGCAGAAACGAAGCAACACCGGACATAACTTTATAGGAACTTTTCTTCATAAAGTTTTCTACCGTAGTTGGGAAATATATTGGTATTTTAATTTGGAAATAAGTCTTTTTTAAGGTACCACGTACGTTTAACATACACATATTTTTGTGCAAATGTATTTTCTCATTAAGTAGGACTTTTTGTATAAGGAGGCACTTTTTTCGTAAATTTAATAATTAAAAAGTTTGGTAAGATTTTCCGAAGACACGCTGTATATTACAAAAAAAAAAGAATAATATTATTATTAACGTCAATACTAATAATAGTTTTAAGCAACCCGAAACCCTTATGCACTTATTGTCAGCTTGTTCAGTGCATGCTACCAATGCTAAGTTTTATCCATCATCATAATGACGCTCTTCGGGTACTAAAATATTACCTCAGGCATTACTACGGCATCGATGAAACAGCAATACTGCCGTTTGCTCCCGGCGACATGAAGGCAGTAGTGGAAAATGACAACTGTCGCATATACTGGAACTATGCGACGCATCAAATGCAAGCGAATAAACCCGACATCGTTCTCCTTGATAAGAGAAATCACACCATGTATGTGTGCACCTGCGGAAACTAATATCGATATAAAAGAACGGGAAAAATGAGCCAAATATCAAGATCTTCTTGGCGAACTTCGGAGGCTTTATCCAGAGTATACCGTGCGATTGGTTGTCCTGATAGTTGGCGTTTTAGGAGGCATGAAAGATAACGTATTAAGGGAAATGAGGTACATTCCAGCATATCAAAATACACCCGAACAACTGGCGATGAAGATGCAGAAATCTGTTGTTCTTGGTTCCTTTCGTCTACTAAGGCAAATGAATTTGGCCGAAGATCACTGACCGAGCGGACGCGAGGAGTGGTCTTCGATATGGATGGCCTTTCGTACGACGCCCTATGGGGTCGGAGCCATGGGATACGTCGTGTTGGATCTTTTAGAGAATAATAATAATGACCTAAACCTCTATGCAACTAGTGAGCGGGATCTACAACAGTCTCTTAAGTGATTCACGAATATACCAAAGATGTTGGCAGAAAGTTCTTATAACAGAATTTTAAAAGTTGGATAAGAGAGATTTGGAGAGATTAGATTAGAGATTTAAAATGCAGGTACTTGCGTTTTTTAAAAAATAAACCTTGCCACTTTTACCAAAACACTAATAAGGCATTTTTATTAATTTTGACAATATATGAACATGCCAAGAAATGCTTCATATTTTATTAAGTAAAAACTATTCGTCGGGCAAAAGAATAACATGATATCAAATTTGCTTAAAAATAAATGAAAATTATATGAATAATTTTTGTTTCAAAAAAGCAGTGGCGTACAATCCCGCTCGAACGCCACTGAAAAAAGATAAAAATATTGTGACGTTGTAAAATTTTGGAATTACATACATACAGGGTCTACTTTACGTCACTAGGGCAATGTACCATATGGAACTATCTTCTTGGGACCATGAGACCGGTGGACCATCAAAACTAACTTTGAATTAAAAACCAACGTAACTTATTGAACTAACTAAATTTAGTACGGGCATATCCCTAGGGATAGCCCGTACGGGGCTTAACTCAAACTTTAACTTTATACTTTACTTCACTAACTGCTTGTTATCTGATAAACAATCCCTTTTAATTTCTTTCTCTCTTTTTTAAATATCCAATTTACCAGTGTTTGTTTTGCATTTCTACGCTACTCAGCTTGTTTAATGTTTTTAATTTATTATTATAAGAGTAACCTAGAAAATTGTTTGATTTATACTTTTTAAACCTTGACACCTCACGTATTGTTTTCTGTACCAAATTTCCCAATGTTAAGTAACCCAATTAAAATTTAAATTTCCCAAAAATGTATATTTTTTAAAATTACCAAAATGTATACTTTTTTATACTAGGAGTTCACATATGCCCCCTTCCTGAAAGCGTTGGACCCACAACGCTATTAGAAATCAGACAAATTTACTTTAAACCTTTAAAAAAAAAATAGCAATATTATCGAAAAACGATAGTTCCATATAGCTTACAAATATTTAAAACCTAACATTATGTTACTTTTTATATAAATTATATTTATCGTAAATAATCTTAACGTTTTATTAAATTTTTGTTTTTTCCAATTAATTTTTTTTTCAAAAAAATGCACGAAAAAATGTAAAAATAGTTTTTTTTCTAAAAAATAATTCATTTAGGTTATATTTAACATTATGACTCTTTTTTT
Source organism: Listronotus bonariensis (assembly GCA_014170235.1). Lineage (NCBI taxonomy): Eukaryota > Metazoa > Arthropoda > Insecta > Coleoptera > Curculionidae > Listronotus > Listronotus bonariensis. Next base: position 18,852 of record JACEGR010007573.1, read on the forward strand.
TTTGAAATTTTAAAAAATTCTTCCGGATAAATTATCTAAAATAATTATTTAAAAAGTTCTAGAGATGTTTTTGCTGAAATACTTAGTTCAAATGAGATTTTAGCTTAATTGTTAAAAACCTTTTTTAAGCTTTTCTTTAAGTAGGTTCTTTAAATAAATATAGTTTTAACGGTAAGATTATTTTTTAGACAAAAAATGACCTAATTAATGTTACTCATAAATTGTATTTTTTTATTAATCTTTAAGTTTACTAGATATTTACGTACTACACAAACAGCTAAATAAGCAAAAAAGTTTGTGTTATTTAAAACTGACCAGTCCTGTAACAATAAAAGTGAACTTGGCCTTGTCTCGTCAGCAAAACGTTGAACCATTAAAAAAGTAATTCAATGATTTATTTAATATACCAGTGGGAAAGAAAATAATTAACTATGTTTTACATGTACTATTAATTAGGTGACTTTTTTCTATTTCATCTTTTGCCCTTTTTTAAATTTATTGGATAGTTTAAAAACAAAAAAAATTATCTCTTACATAAAAAGAAAATCAAATTTTTTAAATATTTATACTTAGAAATTAACCTAATATTCCACATTCTTCTTATACTAGCCTTTATAAAAAAATTGCGTCCACCTTGCCTGCCTGTCCATGTCCTTGATGGTGCGTTCCATTGGCCTTTTGTCCCGTACTTCTCCTCCACATACCATTTTCCGCCTTTCACTCCCATTTTCTTCTTCTACATCAGGTTACTGCAACTTAATGCCAATTTCCCCATATCCTGAGCTTTCTCAGGGCCGCTTAACTGTCTTGTACCCCACAATTCAAGACCATACTTCAGAGCTCTTCCCCATACTAGAGCTGCGGCTTCCAGTGCTAATGCAGCCTCATGCGGCTTCTAAACTCCGCCTTCTCGACGTAAAACAACAACTTCAACGCAAATAACTATTTCATCTTCTTCTTCAACAACTCTGGCTAACACCAGTTAGCCATATTTCAAAACTGAAGATATACCTTATCTTCCTTTTCTTGTAGCTACGCTGCTACCTCCTTGCAGCTACGCTACGCAACATATTTTTCCCCATCTTCGTCATTTCACACACATTTCTTCTTCGGGGAACGAGACGCCTTTACCATATATATGGCATTTTCTTCCACAAATACACGTCACTAGGGCAATGTACCATATGGAACTATCTTCTTGGGACCATGAGACCGGTGGACCATCAAAACTAACTTTGAATTAAAAACCAACGTAACTTATTGAACTAACTAAATTTAGTACGGGCATATCCCTAGGGATAGCCCGTACGGGGCTTAACTCAAACTTTAACTTTATACTTTACTTCACTAACTGCTTGTTATCTGATAAACAATCCCTTTTAATTTCTTTCTCTCTTTTTAAATATCCAATTTACCAGTGTTTGTTTTGCATTTCTACGCTACTCAGCTTGTTTAATGTTTTTGTTTTATTATTATAAGAGTAACCTAGAAAATTGTTTGATTTATACTTTTTAAACCTTGACACCTCACGTATTGTTTTCTGTACCAAATTTCCCATGTTAAGTAACCCAATTAAAATTTAAATTTCCCAAAAATGTATATTTTTTAAAATTACCAAAATGTATACTTTTTAATACTAGGAGTTCACAATATTTTAAATATTTTACTTTAAAAAATGCCCCCTAATGTATAGTGGCTATGTACCAAATTTTATTAAAATTTGTAGAGTGGTATCACAGTTATTATAAAAAAAGGTATATATTTTTTTAAGTTTCACACCCTGTATCTCAAAAGTTAGGACAGTCAGAACATAAGTTTATTTGAACTTTTTTGTAAAATCATCTAAGGGTTCACACCCTGCTTTTTATTAAAAAAAAAAATACAAATGTGGAAGCTTTAATTTTTCGAAACACCCTGTATATTTTTTTCTAAATTTACTAGGATTTCAAAAAATGTTAACGTTTGTTCTAAGCTAATAGATAAATGCCCTAAAATAACCCGAATTACAAATTATTACTTCCATGCAATAATCCTCTGGCAAGTAAAAAAGAGCATTCAGAAGAAAAATTATATCTACGCCACTGATGCCTCTTTTAAAAAAGTAAAAACCGTCCCGAGATAAATGTCTGTAGTGTCTAAAAATTGTAAAGAAACAATTAAAATCTAAAATACAAAATATGTGGTGCTCACTGAAACTTTGGGAATTGAAATTTTACCAAAATACAATTTAGTTACATTTGCGACGCTACTGACGCGTTAATAAATTTTTTAGAAATAAAATTCCAACACAGTTTTAAAAGGGTACTTATGTACATTTAAAATTATCTAAAAAAATTAATCGCTGTGATGAACTGTTAAATACAGGGAATACAATAGGAAAAAAATCAATTTTTGAAAAAAAATTATAACATGAAAAATGGAGCAGATATCAAAAATCTGACAAACTTGTTTTTTCAAAATGGTCTACTGAATAACACTATATAATTAAAAATTAAAAAATATTTTTTTGTAGAATGTCGTTCTTGACAAAGTTTTTGTAAAAAACGGACATTTCTATTACACCCTGTAGAATAAAAACAAGAGAAAATTTACACAAAGTGAAATGGCCATTTTTTTCCAAAAAGTTATCCTACAAAACGGTGAAAGCCGCATTTTGCTATTGCATATTATTTAAGAGTAATAAGGATTTGAAATTTACCAAAAAAATTTCCAGTTGCAGTTGAACTGAGCAGCAGTTTAGTTGCAAAAAAGATCTGATTTAGCTACAATTAAGCTCATACGTATTTCTTCTAGATAAACTTGTTATCGTTATTCGTGATTAGAAATAATTCAGTAAAAGCGAATCTGTCAACAATTTAAGAAATTAGAATTATTTTTGATAAATAGTGCGCCAAATAAAGCATGCATTTCTCTCGATTTAAAAAAAACTTTTTTAGTGTCCTTCAAAAATCAAAATTGTGATGTTACCATGGTTACTGAGTTGGATGCTGACCAAACTTCACAGTTAACTAATTCAAAAAAACGTATTGGCCTAATTGTAGATAAAAAAATTTTTTTGCAACGAAGTATAACGCATCATTTTGGAAAAAGTCCCGTAAGTCCAGGATTGGACTGGACTGGATTACTTATAATACAATTCGAGATGATACACCAGTTTTTATGTAAAATTTAATAATTTATATATATATATATATATATATATATATATATATATATATATATATATATATTTATTGAACTAACATTAAAAAAAAACTTACATTTGTTGCACACTTAATGGACCACACTGTATAATAATTGCTTTAAACAATCTTGTTAGCTTTTGTTGCATTTAAACCAGGCCGTATGGGCGCCAATGTATTAAAAATAAGTCTTATGGATTTTTTTGCAGAATCATGTTCAGAAATAAATGCTGATTAAGGAGATCCATGATGACAGCTCGAATTTTGGTAAGATTTTTTTTAACCGCAATTGTTTTGACAGTTAGGATAAATAGTTTTTTTACCTAAAATCAAATTTTATTTTATTTTTTTACTGTTTTGTAACCGAAATCGACTCTTTACATTTTTCGAAAAATGAATATTTATCAAGTTATAATCATTTAAACAATTAAAAATGAGCAATTTGGCCCAACTTTTACATTACAATAGTGTATGACAATATTAAAAATTTGACATGATTTTTTTATAGAATCCTTGAACCCTTTGTTATAATTGTAAAGTAAGCGATTTGACAATTTTGACTTACTAGATATTTTATTAAATTTCTTACAAAGTGTATTTTCTTGATTTTAATCCCCAAAAATATTTGCACTTTTTTTGTATAGATATAGTCTCCATATAAACAGCACCCAGATCATCCTGGTGTATTTCAACGTTACCTCGACAACTACCCTAAGGTGTCGCGGCTAAGGTAGTTGTCGTGGTAACCTTGGAATACACCAGCTTGATCTGGATGCTGTTTATCTATCATCTGATCTATACAGGAAAAGAGCAATTATTTTTGAGGATTAGAATCAAGAAAATAAACTTTGTAGTAGTAGAAGAGCTATGTATGTACGAGCATCAGAAGGGTAGTTTTTACTATGTATTTTCATATAGGAGAAATTTAAGGTCCGAAAACACAATTTTGGTGCCATCTCAACCCCTAACGCAAAATTAGAATTTTTATGCCCTAAGTCACCACGTGCTAGATAGGGGTAACTAACCATCTTGCTTTGCTTTGCTTTTTATCGGCATACCTCACTGAGGCTCCGATTCGTTTATTAATTTCATATTTTAGTTTCAATACATATCTCATTATTTTATTACATAATATTGTTCCTCGTGTTCAACTTGGGTGGTCCCTTGTTTTGCCCGGATGTGCCTGGCTTGGAAAGAATTTCCAAGTCAGGGGGCTGGTGTTGACCCTAGGAGACACTGTATTGTGTAGTACTTGTTATACGACACTTTCCGCTAGAGCTTTGAGTGTCCTTGCAGAGTTTACAGTAGGGTTCCTATTTGTATTATTAAATGAATTAATTTGGATAAAGATTACGTCTCTCTACAGGAAAAAATGGCTCAAAAAACCTGTTTAACATTTAATTTAAGATGTATTAATGCAGAGCATGAGATTGTTAATGGCTTGCTATGTGCTAAGCTTTATATTTACAGTTTAATAGAACATGAAATACTTTCATAGTACATAAAAACAAACAACTCCCAAAAGAGTTGTTTGTTGTTACGTTCCGAAAGTTAATCTATGAAACGCTAATGACTTAATTAATTGGTTGTTTATGGAGGTATTTGTTCTTGATATAATGGCAGTCTGTGATATAAAGGTTTGTGTTTTACGTTATTGTTGACTCTTACGTTAGTCAAATTTCTTGTTAGATTAGAGTTATTTATTTTTGTTGTATAAAATTTATTAGATATATCTATTAAATAGTTTTTTAGCATAGGTGTATTTGTTGCGTTATGCATGTTTTCGATTCTTTCATATCTATTTGATTGTGTTATGGATCTGAGTATTTTATTTTGCATGCGCTGCAGCCTGCAGATTTGGGTGTCGGAGACACCAAACCATACAGGTGCAGCGTATGTTATGACTGGTTTAATAATCATATTATATATTATTAGTTTGTTTCTTAGGGATAATGGAGATTTTGGTGAAAGAAGAGAGTAAAGGGATTGCTGACTTAGGAAGGATTTTTGAAGTGTGTGATTGACGTGGGACACGAACCTGAGTCTCTCGTCAATCACCACTCCAAGGTATTTAAGTTTTTTGGATATTTTTATGGGATTATTATGAATTTTAATGGGAATAGGGATCTTGTTATTTGTGAATTTCTTTGTTAGGATTATGCAATCTGTTTTTCACTGTTGATCCCTATTTTCCATTTTTCATAATATGGGATAAGGTGGTTTAGGTGATATTGGATATGCGCCCTGGCTACGCTTGCTGAAAACGAACTGGCGTAAACCAGCGTGTCGTCAGCAAACATAGCCAAGTTGGTGGAGGGGTAGTGAGGGATGTCAGCGGTGTACAGGTTAAATAGTTTAGGGCTAAGCACGGTTCCTTGTGGAACACCGGCGTGCATAGCCCTCGGAGTAGATAGGGAGTTGTTAATGCGGACCTGGAAGGAACGTTGGGATATGTAGGAGTATATTAGGGAGATGAGGTATAAAGGGAAATTATGCACCATGTAAAGTTTATAGATCAGCCCGTTGTGCCAGACTGAATCAAATGCACGCTGTATGTCTAGTGACAAAAGCACTGTATTTTGTCCTCGGTTTATTTTATTTAGTGCTTGCTGTAGTACTAGTGCCACTAGCAACACAGCGCTCAATCCGTGTTTGAAGCCGAATTGTTCTTCAGGTATTTTATCTTCGAGATTCATCTGGTTTATTTTGTACAGAATGGCTCTTTCTGCTACTTTACTCGGTGCGTTTAATAAGGATATGGGGCGGTAGGAACTGGGTAATTTTGGATCTTTTCCGGGTTTAAGGATGGGGACAACAATGGCTTTCTTCCATTGTTGGGGAAAATGTTGCAGGATTATTATGTGATTAATTATGTACAGGAATTGTATGAAGGTTTTTTTAGGTAAGTTTTTTAGTAGGATGTTGGGGATTTCATCAAAGCCTGGTGCCTTGTTATTTGGCAGGGCTTTGATGATTTGGGAAAGGTTTTTGGGGGTCATAAGGAGTTTTTAAGGACTGGAGGGGTATAGGGTATTTTTGCATAATTAGCTTGTTAGCTAATTTTGTAATATTGTTTTGTTCAGTTGTTGTGTTCGGTTTACCGCTGCATACATCAGCCAAAAAATCCGCTAAAGTTTCGGCTATTTCTTGACTGGTCTGTGCAACCGTAGGATTTAACGAAGGTATTTTATTATACTTCTTACGTAATCGCCTGGTCAGGCGCCACAGGGAATTGTCCTGGGTGGAGAGTCCCCTGAGGACGCCCGACCATGCGTCATTTTTGTGTTCATTTAACCTTATTCTTATTGTATTTTGTAATTCGATTAGACGTTGATAATCAATTCTTCTTTTATATTTCTGCCACTTTGTTCTTATTTTATTTTTAAATTTAATTAATTTTAATAATTGATCCGGCAGACGGTCCTCCTTGGGTTTCAAACTGATTTTTTTGGCTGTTTGATTTCTGGCTTCTTGTATTTGTTCTGTAAATTTGTTTACTTCAGTTTCGAGTTCTTCAGGCGTGTTAATTGGGTTATTAATTACAGTGTTATTTTGCAATATTTGTTTAAATTTTTGCCAGTTAGTGTCTTTGAAACTCCAGGTCGTAGGGCCGTCTTCCAGGTCAATATTTGCTTGCCATTTTAAATATACTGGCAAGTGGTCGGAAGATAATTTATTTAATGTGACAATGTTTGTTAAGTTAAGTATATTTTTATTTATCATAAGATCTATTGTGGTAGGGGTAGTTTGGTTTGAGGGATAGTGGGTGTGGGAAGGGGGTGAAAGGATTTGTATATTATTTGCTGTTGCATAATCGCAAAGTAAATGTCCATTACGGTTATTTCTGTGGTTATGCCACAGCAAATTCCGTGCGTTAAGGTCGCACATCATAAGAACTTTGTAACTAATTTTTAATATGTTATCTAAATCGGTATTACGTAAGTTTATTTTGGGTCTAGCGTAGCAGCAGCTGACAGCCACCCCATTCCTCAGTTTTATAGAAATATTTTCTATTAAGGAATTTGCACTTCCCAGCAAAACATGGGGAATGGTGTGCCTGACAATTATTGCCACGCCTCCCCTCGTGCATTTCTGTCCTTTCTATAAATGATATAGTTTCTTATTGAGATTTTATCTTGTTCAGCTAATTTAGTTTCGCAGACTGCCATTATATCAATTTTATTTGTATAGAGGAAGTTAATTAATTCTCCCATTTTGTTTTTTATCCCATTAGCGTTCCATTGTATTAAATTTAAATGTTTAGATGTCATAATTGTTTATTTTTTCAGTAAATTGGATTAGGGCTAGTGCCCTGTCCATTTTATTATTGTGTCTACTTATTTCGCTCATAAAGTCTCTAAGGAATCTGATAATTTCTTTAACATTGATTTTACTGGTAAACTCTGTAATTACGCTCTGCAGCTCACTTACAGTGTCTCCCTGTGTGCGCTGTTGCTCTTCTGGTGGTGGTGGGCGGGATCTGGGCCGTAGTGGTGGAAAGTTCGGGTCTTCTGCGGCTGGATTAAAGGTGGGGGCACTTGCGCTGCCCGCCGAGGTGGCACTTGCCCTGCCGATTTCTCTGTTCCAGGGGTTGTTTGTTGGTCTAGGTGCTTCTACGTATTTAAATTTGTTTTGTTTTTTCTGTATGTTGTTTACTCGGTACTCGTATATTTTACAAGTTATTGATGAGGCCTTATGTTCCAAATTGCAGTTAGCACACTTGAGTTGATCTGGGGTGGTGCATTCTGACGTTAGGTGCGTCTTGGAACAGTTGTCACATCTAGGTGCATGGTGACAGTTGGTACGTGTGTGGCCCCATCTACAACATCGGCGGCACTGTACAATTTCTCTGTCTTGTCGCCTGCGCTCCCACAGGACTCTGGTGTTATTTAGATATTTTATTTTTTGTACTTCGTTTAGTTTAATTTCGGCGCTTGTTACCACTAGATGCATTGGCCGAGTGCGGGTATTCATTATATATATGTTTTTCACTGGTAATTTGTATTCGTTATTCAGTTCATCTTCTATGTCTTTAATGTCAGGCAGGTGATCCAAACCCTTGAGTACAAATCCGTGGGTTTTGTCCTCTTGTGCTGAGTACGTGTGCCATTCTATTTCTTGGTTTTTTTCTATGTCGCTTTTATATTTTTTGTATGCTTCCATTTTTTCGCAGTATATTATAGTGCTAAATTTAGTGGTTTTTAGCTTGTAATTTTCTTTTCCTATTAACTTGTTTAGGTTTGTTGTAAATTTGATAAACTGTGCATTTGTGTTTAGTACGCCATTTATTATTATTGGGGGTGGTTTTCTAGTGTTCGTTTTGTTGGTTTTGTTTGCTGTTTCTCTTGTTTCTTCTTGTTCGTTGCCGGTTTCCATTTGGCTTGGTGTGTCAATGTTAATGTCCGATTCTTCTGCGTCTGACTCAAGAGGTTGAAATCTGTTTCTGACTGGGGTTGTTGTGTTTGTTACTTTAGCCTGTTTGAATTTTCTTGTGCTAAACAATTTTTCTAATGGTGAATTTCTATTGCGCTTTCTGTTACTGATTGCAATCTGGTATTCTTTTTCTTCTTGTTCTTTTATTTTTCTGAGCCTTTCTAGTTCTTCTTTTTGCTCCCTTATTATTCTGAGACGGTCTTCTTCGTTATTGTGTGGTGGGGGTGTAAATTGTGGTGCTGTAGGTCCTCCAATTGAGGGGTTTGTGAGGCGGTCAAAGTAATCGAAATGATTTCTGATTTCTGGATGGTCTTCGAGAAAGTGCCTTATTATATGTTGTTTCATTTTTTCAAGCTCATTTTGATCTTTATTGTGATCATGAAAGTTTTTGCATCGTTTGCAGGTGGTCGACGTGAAGATTAACATTTCCATGATTTGGTAGTTCGTTTGATCGATCTTCGGCGATTGTTCGACAATTTGGTAGTCTGATGTAAAAGGTCCTTTGGGGTGCCTGACGCACCCCTGGAGCGGTCATATTTGGTACGTAACCTTTTTAAGGGTTACGCAACTGAATTTTGTTGATTGGAAAATTTGGAGAATAAAAGTAATAGAAACTAATACTGTGAAAATTTAATTGAACTATGGAACTTAGATTTTGGTTTGTCTGGACTATCTGGGCTATGGTATTTTGCGTTTGGTATCTAAAGAATGATCGGAATGTCAGAAAAACTGTTAGGGGTCGGTGAAAAAGTGTGTTTCGGAATGCACGTCCACACACTATCACCTTACTAACTGTACTGTGACTAACCATCGATGACGTCATCACCTAAACTTAAAATTGAAACGACCTATAAATTAAAAAAGTCTTGCCGACGCTGGGAGTCGAACCCATGACAGTCCAACACCTGCGTGAGAATCCAACGCCATATACCACTAGGCCATTGGGGATTTGAAAATTAAAACACCAAACGAGGTATAATTGGGACCAGACGTCATCACCTATAAATTAAAAAGTCTCGCCGACGCTGGGAGTCGAACCCATGACACCCGGCCACCTGCGTGAGAATCCAACCCCATATACCACTAGGTCATTGGGGATATGATAATTAAAACGCCAAACGAGGTATAATTGAGGCCAAGGTATTAGCATATAACAATGAATCAATGCACAGTTGCCAGACCTAACGCTAAATTTAGTTGAACACCTACCGATAATCGCATAATTCAGACCGAAGCGGCAACGCTGCATACATAAAAATATATAGACAAAATGGTGAAGGTGAAAAATTAATAGGGCCTTAACCGACCGATTTTAGTTGTTCTTTCTGCTAATAATTTATTTTTTATAAATCTACAAATATTAATACTAAAATTTTTAATAATTATGTTATTTGAGTGTAAATAGGGCCTTAACAGTTTTTAACGTATATCTTGGCTTCTAGTGGTTTGATTTTAGTCATTCTTTTTTAAAAATTATTTTAAATAAATATATTAACACTAATTTTTAAATAAATATGTTATTTGAGAGTAAAAAGGGCCTTAACAGTTTTTAACGTATATTTCGGTTTCTAGTAAACCGATTTTAGTTGTTCTTTTTGCTAATAATTTAATTTTTATAAATCTACAAATATTAATACTAAAATTTTTAATAATTATGTTATTTGGGTGTAAATAGGGCCTTAACAGTTTTTAACGTATATCTTGGCTTCTAGTGGTTTGATTTTAGTCATTCTTTTTTAAGCAATTATTTTTAATAAATATATTAACACTAATTTTTAAATAAATATGTTATTTGAGAGTAAAAAGGGCCTTAACAGTTTTTAACGTATATTTCGGTTTCTAGTAGATCGATTTTAGTTGTTCTTTTTGCTAATAATTTAATTTTTATAAATCTACAAATATTAATACTAAAATTTTTAATAATTATGTTATTTGGGTGTAAATAGGGCCTTAACAGTTTTTAACGTATATCTTGGCTTCTAGTGGTTTGATTTTAGTCATTCTTTTTTAAACAATTATTTTTAATAAATATATTAACACTAATTTTTAAATAAATATGTTATTTGAGAGTAAAAAGGGCCTTAACAGTTTTTAACGTATATTTCGGTTTCTAGTAGATCGATTTTAGTTGTTCTTTTTGCTAATAATTTAATTTTTATAAATCTACAAATATTAATACTAAAATTTTTAATAATTATGTTATTTGAGTGTAAATAGGGCCTTAACAGTTTTTAACGTATATCTTGGCTTCTAGTGGTTTGATTTTAGTCATTATTCTTTTTTAAACAATTATTTTTATTAAATATATTAACACTAATTTTTAAATAAATATGTCATTTGAGAGTAAATAGAGCCTTAACAGTTTTTTACGTATATCTTGGCTTCTAGTAGACTGATTTTAGTTGTTCTTTTTGCTAATAATTTAATTTTTATAAATCTACAAATATTAATACTAAAATTTTTAATAATTATGTTATTTGAGTGTAAATAGGACCTTAACAGTTTTTTACGTATATCTTGGCTTCTAGCGGTTTGATTTGAGTCATTCTTTTTTAAATAATTATTTTAAATAAATATATTAACACTAATTTTTAAATAAATATGTTATTTGAGTGTAAATAGGGCCTTAACAGTTTTTAACGTATATTAGAAATACAGGACTGTTTTTAGAAATACAGGGCTGTTTTTAGAAATACAGGGCTGTTTTTAGAAATACAGGGCTGTTTTTTTAAATACAGGGCTGTTTTTAGAAATACAGGGCTGTTTTTTTAAATACAGGGCTGTTTTTAGAAATACAGGGCTGTTTTTAGAAATACAGGGCTGTTTTTGAAAATACAGGGCTGTATTTGTAAATACAGGGCTGTTTTTAGAAATACAGGGCTGTTTTTGGAAATACAGGACTGTTTTTGGAAATACAGAGCTGTTTTTTAACGCATGCGTAAGACTGTCAATAGGAGTGTAAACATGGCGGATTATTAAGATATGCGCCGAGCGCCACGTGCAGAGGTTGCGCTCCATGCCTTATGACATAACCTTAAACTTATATAGTTCTTACGCATGCGCGAAAAATGACGTCAACATAACCTAGAAATTCGGACACTGTTATGATTGAAACATAACCTAAAATTTATTAGGATAAGCCCTCGCCCCGCGTCTAACAATTAGGGCTCCGGGTCCTGCGCCTCCCCCACCTAAGCCCTGGGGCCCCACACGTAGTACAGTATAGTTATTTAAAAACGGCAAAATTACTGCTTTTTAAATAAAATCACTGTTATTTGCCGTCTTTTAAATAATTATACTGTAATAAACTCTTTATTAATAAAATAACAGCGATTTAATTTAAAAGACAGCAAATAACAGTGATTTTATTTAAAAAGCAGTAATTTTGCCGTCTTTTAAATAATTATACTGTAATAAACTGTTTATTAATAAAATAACAGCGATTTAATTTAAAAGACAGCAAATAACAGTGATTTTATTTAAAAAGCAGTAATTTTGCCGTTTTTTAAATAATTATACTGTAATAAACTGTTTATTAATAAAATAACAGCGATATAATTTAAAAAACGGCAAAATTACTGCTTTTTAAATAAAATCACTGTTATTTGCTGTCTTTTAAATTAAATCGCTGATTTTAAAAACGGTGCCGTATTTTAGAAAAACAGTGCCGTATTTAAGAAAACGGTGCCGTATTTAAGAAAACGGTGCCGTATTTAAGAAAACGGTGCCGTATTTTAGAAAACGGTGCCGTATTTTAGAAAAACAGTGCCGTATTTAGAAAAACGGTGCCGTATTTTAGAAAACGGTGCCGTATTTTAAGAAAACGGTACCGTATTTGAAAATAAAGACCGTTATCGCTTAAGCAGAGGGCTCTGGGCTATTTGCTTAAGCAGTGGGTTGCCCCAAAAGTAAATCCTAATTATTAAAAATATATCTTAACCATGGATTTGAACAAATTGGACAAGGATGCGAGGCGTAAAATAAATGAAGCTACCGATAGTATTCGAAAAAATACCAGGATTTAATGAAGCAGCAACGTGAGAATGGTGAGCTAGAGTTCGACACGAATGATGATCAGCGCTCAGAAGATAAGCGGAGTTTGCAAGAAGATCCAAACATTCTTTAACTCCTTGATAAACATTCGCGTAGTGTAAAAAAATTATATGATTCAATAAAAGCTGGTCGTTACGAGAATGCTGTTATATTGGAAAATACGTATAAACCTTTGGCAAAAATAATATCCAAATCAATACAAAACACTCAATCTGGTAGACAACCATTTATACCAAAGTCCTTAAAAAGACGTCAAAGCGAAAATTTTACTCAAACAGTAATAAAGAAAGCACGAACTCCTCTTAACTTTGCCAGTCCCGTTAAAAAACAAGACGATATAGCTGAACAAGAAAAAGAATATATGGATGATGAGCCGTCTGAAGATGATCAAATGATGGAAGAAGGCGAAACAGAGGAAACTGATTTAAACAGAACTATCTATGAGCACCAACCTGAAGAAAGTTACTTTGATGATGACTTTAGAGTCGACCCACAATTTAATCCTGTTCAGATTGATAGTATTCCGGAAGAATCCTTTCGAGAATATCTAGATCAGTATGATCCGCTACCTAGAGAATATGTGAAAGGTTTTATAAAAGATACGGAAAACGAGTACGATCGAAACTATTTAAAACATGATATGGCTACTGATCATCTAACTTTCGGTGATTCTCGCCTTGAATTTAACGGTCCAGATATTTATGTTAAAGGGGAAAAATTTATTGGAACTCCTGGTCTATATGAACTTATATTCAAGACCAATCCGTTAAAAACCAAATTTACAGCACTAGACGAGCGAGCATTTGCAAAATTGGTTTTGCTAACGAATGCTAGTAAGAGAAACTTTAATGAAAACGAACAGCATGTTGGCAACAGAGGTGTCAAGTACATGTTAACAATTAAACCATTACTAGAACGTATAAAAGAGGAGCGAATAAGAAAACAAAAAGAACGCGATAAAGAGTTGCGAATTACAAGAGCACAAAATCCTCAAGGCTATGGTTTACCAATTGATACTCAACATAAAATATTTAACAATAATAAAACTGATTATATTTACTGGGATGATCCAAATGAGCTTGTGGATAGATTAAGATTGTTAATGGCTAGCAAGCAAGTGGGTAATAATAACCACCAAAATGAGATTATGAGTATTATTGAAGAGTTAAAGGAAGCCGATATTATTGAATAAAAAGAGTTGATTTAGTAATATAACATCATTTTCAAGATGACTCTCGACAAATTCGGACGTAATTTAACTCATCCGTATCATTTAGCAAAAAAGCTTAAAACAGAAGATGGTGTAAAGGATAAGCCCGAAAACAACTTGTATGGCTACATGAATATTATGTTGGTTTGCGAAAAGGGTTTGTCAAAACATCTTTTTATAAATGGCACAAAATTTGATTACTACAGGTTTCCCATTACAAGTGGAATTATTGAATATGTCAATATCGATACACCTGTTAAAACGTATATAAACGCAACAGCATATGAAAAACCAAGCGAGTTGTTACACCAGAAGTTAAATTTAAATGATTATATTTTATTTTTAGGAGATAAATTACGAACACGTACCAAAATACATGTTGAGTTTATAATTAAATATCCTATTTTATAAGGTATTATTCTAAGAATTATTTAGCAATATGGCAACAATGTATTTTTTAATTTAAAAATAATTGCTTTACTGTAAACACTGCTATTTATTTTATAAGGTATTATTCTAAAAATTATTTAGAAATATGGCAACCATGTATGTATTTTTTATTTTATAATAAATGCTTTACTACAAACACTGCTTTTTATTTAGTTACCACTGTTTTTACCGTTTATTATCTAACGGCAGCTATCTTTGTTATTGTTGACGTATGCTTTGACCTTGAAATTACAAGGGGCACGTTCAGAAACCATCTATTAGGGTAAACTGCTCTCTGATTGGTTAAAAATAACAGCTTAAGAAAAAATACGGCTCTCTGATTGGTTAAGGCCTTTTTTATTATTTAGAATTTAATTATTATTTAAGACGTCACTGTGCGCGCTACGCCTTCCGCTTAAACCGCCGGCTTAAGCGAAGGGCGCGGGGTGCCGGGGGCCGTAATTCTTAGAAGTTTAGGCTTATCATGTGACAAGTTTACCTTGAAATTATTTGCCGTTAGCAACTATTCTTTGTTCAAGTTTCATTATTCTAAGTTTAATAATAAGGCCGCTATGATTGATTTTGCTATGGGGTTACCGTCCTAATCGCTGGTTGGTGTCTCTCTCGCCATATTTTGAACAGCTTTAGCGCCCTTATGGCTAAAGATGGCGTCATGCGGTTTTCGCTATTCGATAGGTATGACGTAATACTATATTTAAAGCCATGTCCCGATGACTCATCATCAAGGTTAAATACCGATTTTAGTCGATAGTGTTCGAACGGTATGACTTGGAATTTTCGCGTTTGCGCAAATCAATTTATGACCATAGCGCAAGTATCCTACGCTTGGCGGCCATTTTCCTAGTCACGTGATTTTTGACATATGACAAGTGACAGGTGACATTTGACAGGTGACAGATGACACTTATGGTTTGACAGATAGTAGGGACCACGCCCTAAATAACGCGTTGCGCAAGATTCCTAAATTTCGAATGACGTCAGAGATCTTGAGATAATAATCTCCCCGGGGACGGAGGTCCGTCAATGCCTCATCTCTCCCTACTTGTAACATTTTTTTTAGAGATATCTAAGAAGTCAAAATTGTCAAATGGCACACTTTAGAATTGTTACAAAAGGTTTAAGGATTCTCTCAAAAAAATACATAATGTTAAATTTTTATTATTGTCTTACATTATTTAAATGTTAAAGTTGGGCCAATTTGCTTTTTTTCAATTTTTTAAATGACTATACCTTAATAAATATTTATTTTTTAATAAAATGTACAGTCATTTTTGGTTGAAAAATAGTCAAGAAATTCATAAGATTTATTTTTAATACATTGGCGCCCATACAGCCTGGTCTAATTATGAGATCCGAATAGGAAGCGACCTCCTCTTATCTGTTTAGAGAATAAAAACTATTTTTTTATTAAATATAGCTCTTAAACAAAGGTATCGCCATACATCGCTAACAAATTATGGACAAGGCTTTAAATAATAAAACAATAAATTTTTAAATTTGACCTGTATATTATCAATATATTTTTTTATTTAACACTTACATATAATATGCCCATTATTGATAAAAATTTTAAAACATAAAATAACACTAAGTCATTAGTGAGCTAAGGTGTAAAGATCTATTCAATAGTAAAAAGTCACAAGCGTCATAAAAATAAGGTCGGCAATCAACTACTGCTGTCTAAACGCGTCGTTTAAATAGTGTGCGAGCAACAAAGAGGAAAATACATGAAAGTGAGACAGAACTGATGACATTATTTCATTTAAGTGGGGGCTTTTAAAATTATTAGGCTACTCTGTAATGCAAATAGTACCTAAAAACTTATTAATATTTTTTTAAATTTTCACAATACTAAAAAGAATGCATAAAATTAGACGTAGCCTATGTTGCAACGACAAACCTAATTATTAAAAAATAAAACCTCATTTAACCAAAAAATTGTTTTTCTCAAAAACGCTTCACTTTATAAATATCGAATAAGAGTACCTTTTTTTAGCTTAGGTGTAAGCTATCAAATGGTATTCTTATTTCCTTTTTGTACAGGGCGTAAAAATAATTATTAGTACTATTGCGTAAGGGTTAGTCCACTCCTGGCGACGTAACGAATGCAAATGTTTTAAAAGGAAACCATTTTAAGGAGTCTCAACTAGTATTTATCATATTAAAAAATATATTTTATTATATACCCAATACTATAAAAGTGATTCAAGAAAAACCTATTTCAAGTGGCGTCCTTTCACGGCCCATATCTATGTAAATAGGGGCTTTAGGAAAAAAATTATAGGAACGTGTCACATTATTTTCATGTGTTCCATATAAATCCGAGAGATTGTCCACATACTCTTGGACACCCTATAATATATTTATGCAGAATTTTAGCCTTTTTCGCGAATGGCTCTTCAAATACGCGACTACTTTTACATACCTGCCTATATCCACGTTCTATGTTTTAACCATTGAACCAATAAGCAAGCCAATTTTTTCGATAAAGCAGAAAGTAAGCCAGAACAACATCTTCATTTATAGTATTAACCCCTCGCATTTTCTAAATCCATTAAAATCTTTAAACTTATTTTTGCACGATTGTTTTAACTTCTCTGGAATTAAATTTATCGCTGTCAACTGTTCTGTCTCACTTTAAAATGATTCCCCTTTTGTTGCTTGTACACTATTTAAACGACGTAATTAGAAAGAAATACTTGATTGCCGTCTTTATTTCTATGACGCCTCTGACATCTTCTCAACTAAATTTTACTTCTAGCTATTCAGCAGGAATTTTACAATTTTCCATTTTTGAAATTATTTTTGTTTTTTTTACGAAGTTATTTACTAAACAAACCAGTGGTTACAAACAAAATATATATCTAAACTACAATTCAGGTAAGAACTAAGCCACGCGGTCATCAGTTCTGTCTCACTTTTAAATTATTTCCTTTTTGTTGCGCGCACACTGTTTAAACCATGCGATTATAAAAAAATAGGTGATTGCCGTCTTAATTTGTATGATGACTCTGGCGATGCGTGAGTTATTACATACATATGTATACAGGGCACAGAGTTTTACAAATTCAATGCATTAGTACTGCTATCCCGGTAATTATAAGAGATAGAGAGTTGGTTAAATTGAGATACAGTTGCGCTTTTTTATGCTTAACATTATTCTGATTTAAAATTTTAAAATTTGCAGCCGTTTTGGAATTATCAAAAAAAAGAACGAAATTTTGCAGAAACAGTTTTTATTTTTTTATTGGTTTATTTGGGAAGATATTTTAAAACAAACAACACATTACCTTTGCCACTTTTTGTGTTCTATAAAATGATGTCACTAACTTAAGGATCCGACGTTTCGTCTTTGAGCCACCATCATCAACCATGTTTTTTTTAAATAAAAGGATTATTTGGTTGTGGGCTTTATAAACTCGTATTTTAATTCTTAATGTAACGATATGTCACACTTTATATTTATGCGACGTTTTGAACCAAAAAACCATCATTCACTATTTTTCCATTAAAAATTAAGTCTTTATTTCAAACAATTTTGTAAATTCCATTTGAAGGTAAGCATGCATATTTTTTATATCTAGTCACTAGTAACTTTTTAGTTCTTTATTTATAATTTAACTAACAAGCTACAAGAATTACTTATACGTAATAAAATAAAGCATTTAATTTAATCAAATGCCTCTATCAACTTTATCGTGTCCTGTCATAAAAAAAATGGATGCATACTTACCTGCAAACGGTAATTTTGCCAAACGTTTGGGGGAAAATCGTTATTTGTAGTGGCGAAATAGTAAATGATGATGCTTTTCGGTTCGAAACTTTGCATAAATGTAAAGTGTAATATATCATTGCATTTAGAATTAAAATCCTCAAAACCAAATCATCTTCCCATTTAAAAATAAAACAAAGTTGATGATGGTGGCTCAAAAACGAAACGTCGGATCGTAAATTAAGTTACATAATTTTATAACAGAAGAAGTAAAAATGGTGTTTTTGATTTAAAATGTCTCCTTAAATAAACCGAGAAAAAAATAACAACTGTTTTGGGAAATTTCGGCTTTCCGGATAATTTCGGAACGGCTTTAAAAACGGAATATTGTTAAGCATAAAAAAGTACAACGTTGCCCCAATTAACTAACTCTCTATATTTTATAATTATCGAGATAGCAATGCTTAGGCATTGAATTTGTAACACCCTGTACATGTAAGTCACTTAGAAAAATTATCTCTTTCACCCAATGATCTAAAAATTAAAAGGATTGCTAATAGAAAATCATCCCCATATATTTTCAATAGACCTGCGCAAGAATTTTTTACCCCACACTGGGAGAATTGCTGTACACCTTTGCACATGCGCAGTTGTTATAAAGGTTAGCATTTTTTATTTAAAACCCAATATAGTGTTGGCAACATTGACAAAATTAGCAGTATTTTAATAAATATAGTGGTTGCAACACTGAAAACGTTTACCTATGCGGTGACAGGGTCACACTCATCCTAATTTAATTTATAATTTGGGATTTCCCGATCGTAAAATCCAGGTAAAATTGACGCCGTCGACCGACCAAACCCAATCTCCCATCTACGGTCGACCGTTATCAGGTATAGTTATTTGGCATTTGGTGTTTTATTTGTGCCTTGTGAGTAATTCTTGGTGTTTTTTAAACTTTTATTTAATTTAAGTTTTGCATAACCAAAACTAAATAATGAGTAAGTAGCAAATTTCCTGTTTTAAATAATACTCTTTATTGCCATGCAGTCAATTTTTAGAGATCAATAAATCCATTATTTTTTGAAATAGTCATGGTTTGGGTTATTTTTTTTTTTGTGGGAAAAATTGTTTTTAAGTATTATAGAAAAATATATATGGGGTTCCATTTAAAATAACAAACTTGCCCTATATACGAAAATTGGCCGTTTTCGTAAGAAATAAATGTCACAACCAAATGGCAAGGATATAAAAAGAAACTTAAAAAAATCTAGGCTTTTCGCGAAAACCGCATTTTGATAATTTTATTTCTTCTAAAATTATTCGCGGTGAAAATGGGTTAAAATATAGTCGGACACCCTGTATTAGCATTGGACTGATGCATTTATAATCAAACAAAATAAAATATGGCAGTTTAATTAAAATAATTTGACATATTTTAAAGTTATAACACGTAGCCATAAGCAATTTCGTCGGCAATATCACGATGTGGCGTATCTCAAAAAGTAGGAAAATTGACTAGAGCTGATGTAATTGCTTAAAAAAGTTGCTTCTTAATATTACAAATTGGCATATGTTAGATTTTAATATCTTTAAAAGTTATAGAAATATAATAATAAGCCTATTTCATTTTACTAAAAAAGAGTAGTACAAAAATATCTAAAAAGCACCCTCGTGAAATTTAATCATAAAGATACGCCGCTTCGTGATATTGAGGACGATTTATACCATATAATATCTTGTAGATTGCTTATTGCTCGTATGTTAAAAAATGAACATAGGTATCTTTCTGTGGAATGTTTTGAATAAAATTAAATAGTCCAAGAGATTCCATTGCGCTTTAAGCCTAGTTTAAGATTATTACCTTATCAAGTTTATTTCAAGTTGGCATTTGTAGGCAAATTAAATCAATAATTGCTTACTGGGTACATTACCAATTTTAATATTTGTGATTCGCTTTTTTTGTGGTTTCAATTACAAATATAAGGTCAGTTTGGCCCTAACCCCAAAAATAAACAATTTCAATGGCATTACACGCCAAACTTAACTGAACGACAACTGCTACGCCAACGGGATCGAAATATCAGTTTATGAATTGAGATTTATTCCTCAAACAAGTTACACCAAATCTAATTGCTTTTATAATAAAATACCAACTATTCAGTTTTGTTGTGTCAAGGTAGTGTTAAGAAGGAAGATAATAATACATAAAATAGCGTGCAGGTTTGAGGTTAAGTAAAAGTGGGTCCTCATGAATCAAAAAGAAGGTGTTTTAGCAATAAAATGGAATTTAAATTGAGATCAGTGCTTCTAAGCACTCTCGTTTGTTAAATCTTAATAAAATCGGCGATACGACCGAAAAATAAAAAAATATACAACAAAAAATAGTCTCCAATATAAAACCGGTTTACTTTTTAGGGACTGCTATGAAAGACGAATACAGACTTAAAATAAAATATTTAAATATGTATACCCCAAAATTACTTGGTATATTTTCTTTATAAATAAATCATATACAAAATGTTAAACCCGGTCCTGTTGTTTGTTTTCGGCTAGTCAGTAAATGTTTATTGCGCATGCCCACAAGTGTACTGCGCAGTGCCCACGTAGGGGTTATTGTGATTTTCGCTGCATTCATCCATATTTATTTTTCAGATCATTGCTTTCACCATTCGGGCTACAGAGTTAAACTTTTTTGCGTGACATGTTATATAACTTACTTCAATGAAATGGACATTTAAATGGTACACCCTAAATTTTAGGTGTCTACGAATGCAGATAAAGTAATAAAAGCTTTTAATTTGGAAAAATGTTTTGAACAAAAATATTTGAAAACCGTTAAAAATACATATAATATTAGGCAAAAATATTCAGAAAGTAGTGGCGGATCCAAAAATACTAAAATATACAGGGTGTTTTATTTGAAATATAAAGTTGATGCCACTTTTTAGTTTAAGCGGCAACGCTGCATCGTTAAAAATATTTAAGATCGTTTGATTACAAGTCATTATCGATGATGCCAAATTTTAAAAAAATCCAATGTCCTGTTTTCCGTAAACGTCTAAGGTATCATCGACCATCAGACACACTGTATTTAACAAGTTAATTATTTTAATTTTAGATGAACAGTGGAAACTTCGTCGGGGCCATTATATGAAAAGCTTTAAACCTAATGTTATAAAATCATTTTTTCCCTCTTTTTATGAACAAAGTTGTGAATTAATAACAGATATTAAAACCATGAAAAAAGAAGAAGATCTTTTCTCATTTTTTGCCACATATACCTTCATAAACTTTTTAGTAAGTACCGTTTTTTTAATAGTGTAAAATAGTTTAATTTCTTTTTTTTAAGAAAAATAACACCGGCACACAAAAAAGTTTTCTGTATACCGGACGCGACCTATTTGGGGGCATGTGTTTTGACCCGCTGAATCCGAATTTTAAGTCAGTTTAGGCGGTACGGGCCCCAATTTCGAGTAAATTGCAAAATACCGTAAAAAATGGGTGAGTATTTTGCAATTTTTTACGATTTTTTGCAATTTACTTAAAAGTGGAGGGTGTACGGCCAAAACTAATTTAAAATTGGGATTCACGCATGCCCTTAGATAGTTCGCGTCCGGTGTACAAAAAACTGTTTTTTAATATATGGGCCTGTCCATCAATGCACAAAAAGTTCTTTGTACAGCGGACGCGACCTATCTGCAGGCATGTTTTTCGTCCCGCTGAATCCGAATTTTAAATCAGTTTAGGCCGTACACCCTCCAATTTTATATAAATTTCATAAAACGGTTAAAAATAAAGAAAATTTGGACCATTTTTTACGTTTTTTGCAATTTACTTGAAATTGGAGAGTGTACGGCCTAAACTGAGTTAAAATTCGGATTCAGAGGATCAAAAACATACCTGTAGATAGGTCGCGTCCAGTGCACAGAAAACTTTTTTTTGTATGTGCCGGTGAAAATTAAAATTTACGCCAACCACTTATAGGGTCCCAGGTTAAAGTGCCACCCTATTAATTTGAGCAAAATGCATAAACACGTAAACGTTGTTTTTAGGGGGACACTTTACGGGGTATTGTGACAGCAACTTTTAAAATCTAAAATAGGAAGTTTTAACGGCCATATAAAGTTGAAATTAAATAAGAGAAATCATAAAACCATAAAATACCACCGCTTGTTTTTATATTAAAAAAAACTTTTATCATGCCGCTTTGTTCTACTAACAGCTTAAAATTTTGGAGTCAACGTTAATTTGATAATTTTTATGATTTGTCTTATTTGATTCCAACGATTACAGTTGCTGATTTAAAAATACCTTACACTCGATTTTTTTGTGTCGTTCTGGTAAAATAATTAGTTCTTTAAGACATCCAAAGTTGCAAAGAAACATAATAATTATAAAAAACACTACTTAAGTTTATAGGTTTTATTTTCTTATTTTTTTTTCTATGTGAGCAAAAACCAGAAAGTTTATATTTAATAATAAACATTTATTTCACAGCATTATTAAGTTTATGACCTCTTTTATGCACGCGTTTTTAGTCGCCTGTCGCGGTACGACAATAAACGCGGCGTTTTCTAAAAGCACGTGGTTTAATGTGCGCTTTTATGCATCGACGACAATCGATTGCTTGCCGCTTGTGTCGCGGCGTACTGAAATCCTGTCGCTTGGAATTACAAAACGCGCAACGACAGGCGTTTTCAAAGTACATTGATTTTAATTGGTGCTTTTATGCAGCGCGTTTATTATCGCTGCCGCCAAATATTTGTCTTATCTTGTTTATTTTGTTCAGTCAGTTTGCGGAGTTGTGTTGATGAAGTACCATGGAAAATCTGGACGTTGAATTGTTTATTGACGCAGTAAAGGAAAAACCATGTTTGTGGGATTCATCATCAAAAGAGTATAAAAACAGGCAATTGAAAAGAGATGCATGGAAGGAAATTTGCGACATTTGCGCCGTTGAGAAGTCTTGCACTATTAATTGGATGCACATCCCAACGTCGCTGTCGTCTTTTTTAATACATTTTTGTATATAAAAACGTAATAACCGGATTCATTTTTATTATAATAACCCCGTTATTTGGTCCACTTGCAACTGATCAAATTTGAAAGCGCGACGCATCGCTTTTTGTCGCCAAGTGACAGGCGACAAAAAACGCATGCATAAAAGTGGCCTAAAAGAAGCCAAGAAACGCCGCGTTTTTTGTCGTACCCGCGACAGGCGACAAAAACGCGTGCATAAAAGAGGCCTATGTGTCTGTTATGTTTAACAATACCTTATTGTAAGTTTATGCTGTTTATCATGTACAGGGTGGTTTGCTTTGGTTGGGATTACAGGACAGGGTATAGGTTAAACGGCAAAAGATACGGAAAAACTTAGATACGTGTCTCCTTCCCTTTTAAAATGTTTAGTTTAATGGCGCAATTAGATCCACGCTAACTTCATGGGTTTGGAAAATACATGGTGATTCTCAAAATTCGACAATTTTTATTAAATCTTATTACACGGAAAATTATGGAGTTAGAAAAAACTTTAAAAAGAAGCTTTTATAACTTTTAATATAGAATCCAGTGGCGTACCTAAAATAAATATAAATGTTTGAATTTTAGAGATATTAAAACAAACTTGCATTTTTTGAATGCACAATCACTCTGTATCTGAGTTTCTCAAAAAATTGATTTTTATCTTGTGATTACAGAAATATATATCTTTTTGGAGCTTGTATTTAATCACAAAATGTGCTTAAATGTCTTCCATTTTTGGACTTAGCTTGTAATCAAACTAATGGCAATATACATAGATATAAATATTTGGTACACTTTGAATAAAATTAAAATAATTTTCTTTAAGTTTTTAAAATTAAATTAGAAGAATACCAAATATTTACACCTAAGTCCAAAAATGCATCAAACAGAATGGAAAAAATTAAACATCAACGCAAAAAAATTACTTGGGATAATTAATTAGTTGCTATTATAAATAAATTTATTTTCTTGTTATTGTTTGGGTTAATAAATGTGTTAGTATTCTTGTTAAATTGGGTTTTTATATACTTCTACTTCTACAAATAAATTAATTAATAATTCAATCCATGACCAACTATTATTTTTTTTTTTATTAG
Organism: Listronotus bonariensis; assembly: GCA_014170235.1. Taxonomy (NCBI): domain Eukaryota; kingdom Metazoa; phylum Arthropoda; class Insecta; order Coleoptera; family Curculionidae; genus Listronotus; species Listronotus bonariensis. The sequence continues at coordinate 43,014 of JACEGR010007573.1, forward strand.
TTTTGATGTTTAAAATAATGCAAAATATTAAATGTGGTAATCGCAAGAAAAGATGCAATTTCTAAACACTAAAAAGAGAACGGGATACGTATCTTAATTTTTTTGTATCTCTTATCATTTAGCCTATACCCCACAATCCCAACAAAAAAACACACTGTACAACATTTTCATTTATATTTTGCCCCCACTTACAACGATACGAAAAAAGACATCTTGTATAAAAGTTTCATTTTCTTTTTAATCTTTTCTCTTTTAAGCATAACAAAAGCAACGAATAAACATCAGAAAGTTAAAGAAAAGATACGAGGTAAAGTTTTTTTTAAGACTCTGCACGTTATGTAATTATTTAAAAGGTCTTTAAAAAGGCATTAAAAAGTACCACATTTGATATATGCCTATCCTATAATTTTTGAAATATGGTCATTTAAATCTAAAAAATAGGGGATATAATTTCCCTTATAGGTTTGCTCCTACATCGGTGGCATGCGCACAAGACAAAAGCCGACGGATTTTATCTTCTACTTCTAGTTATCAACCGGAAGTCTACTTTTGTATTTTTGTCAAGGTAATTGGCTTAAGTTGGCAACACATGCACGGAAAAAAAATCTGGTAAATATTCATGCAATTGCAATCTACCAGGTTACCATGTGTAGCACTATAGGCCTCAGGTACACTTTGTAGTTAAGCTCGCTCCGTTTTTGTAGCAAATAATGTGCAGTAGTATTTAATACTTTTGTAGCAGAACTTCATGTTACCGTTTTCAATACTACTATAATGTAGTCAAGATTTATATTTAGTTACTGTTGTTAGAACTCGTTGATTTTTATACCAGAAAATTAATGACAAAAATTATATTTAGAACGTCAACAATAAACATATTTACCACAATTTTTGCGCTTTACTCTAATAACACACAACGCCTTTCAAATCTTTTCCGTGTGAGAAGGCCTGTCCCCCTCATGAAGTTACGCCGATAATTTTAACATTTTTTTAGTGGTTCAATAAGGCTTAAATTTAAAAGCATCTTAAGATTAATGTCCTTCATCATTTTTGCCTTATAAAAAACGTTCTCACATTTTTAAATTTACTATCATATCTTTGTTTTTTTATTTAGAATAATCCCAAAATAATTTTTTAAACTTCCATTCGAACTTTTTCTTATTACCAAAATCCCCATAAAGTCGAATTGTAGAACATTCTAATAGAAAATCATAAAAATAAATTTATATTTTTTAAATTATTAACCTTTTGAATAGTACTTTTGGAATAATGAGAAGATACTTACCTTTTTAAGTAGCTATTTTCACCGCTTCATGTATGGCTATGATTTCAGCCTTACAAATGGAAAGATAGTCAGGGAGTCTTAAACTGAACTTGTATTGTATTTCAGGGATAGTTATACCTTATCCCACCTTTTTATTTTTTTATCAGTGTATACAAATACAAATGAATTTTTATTTTTTGGGGTACCGCACCTATTTAAAGCAAAATACGGAATATGTGCATAATTGCTAATAAAAATTGTGTATTGCCGCATTTATGGCTAAATTTATGGGAGGCTAAGCCTCCCTTGCCTCCTTTGACAAGCCGCCAGTGAAAAAACGTCATTTTGACATTTTTGAGCGTGGCTATTTTTTTTAATATAATATAATTTAAGAATAGCGAAAAATCTATAATTCGATACGATCCTAACGGTTTTCACAAACCGAAATAATAAGAGTATTTTTTGACATATGTTAAAATAAATAGCTGCTTTCCCCACCAATGAAAGGGTATATTCTAGGTACCATTTTTTCTTCTTATCATCTAAGCTTTGCAACCTTATAGGCAGTGGCCGCTCGTCAGAGGAGGCATAAAATTTGAGGCTATTTATCGCAAAAAATTTAAATATTTTAACAAATATTTATAAATATGTTTTTCTAAAAATGCTTGGGTATCATTTACTTTATCATTAATTTCTAATATAAATACATAATATGCCCGAGTTAACACTATCAATATCACAACACCACACTGCATCAAACCGCCCACGAACCTCAAAAATTTGAATAACGAAGAAACCAACAACCCGAAATAATAAATGTGATACGTAGCAAGGGAGGCAAGCCTCCGGCCGATATTACCGGCCGCTTTAAAAAACACCAGCTTCGCGAGACCGATCTAGCCTAGCAGGGACAAACATCCACACTTTTTAATTTTCGTCGCGGAAATTAAACCGGCCTAGGAGGCTAGCCTCAGTTGGTCTTCATTAGTGTTTGTGTCACTTGTGTGTTTGTTTTTGTTTTGATTTAGTTATTCCGAATGGCATAACGAGCAAACACTGATAAAAATATTTTGGTAAATCATTTTAGTGTTTCTTGGTAATACCTATTTGTGTATAAAACAGGCATCATTGCAGTGCTTTTGGGTAATATTATTTATTTGTTTTTAAAGTGTTTTCGAAGATTTTTTAAAAATTTATTATAGATAAGTTAGACGAAATTTAAAAAATCTGACAAAATAGTCGATTGGTTGCTGAGAAATAATTTTAATTAATTATCTTACGATATTAAATTTTACAGTATAAAAACTCTGGGAAGGCCTCAAACAAATTTAATTTCAATTAAAGCGTCAGATAATCGACAAAATCGAAGATTTAATATCAGTTGGTACAATAAATGCGATTGGTTAACCGGCTCCATTAAACGAGAAAAACTTTTTGTTGGTCCTGTGTTCTATTTTCCGTACAAACCGAATACCAAACGTGGTCTAAAATGGGATACTCCGATTAAAAAAAATTACCTCGTTCCACAGAAAGACATTTAAAATCTTCGTCTTGTAAATTAAAATTGTTTTGCAAATAAAATATGTAGCAACAGCTTTAGATACAGCTAAAAAAGAGGCCATATTTTCTTTTAATAATCAGGTTCGGGAAAATCGGTCGAATTTAAAAGACTTATCGATATATACGATATATTTGGCTTCCCAAGAATTAACTTTTTGCGAACACGATGAAACCAAAGATTTGATTAATCAGGGCAATTACAAGGAACGATTAATGTTTTGGGGCAAATATGATTCAAAATTTGACACTTTTTTAAATGGTGGAGTTTCTTGGGCACCTCAAAAAACCATCCAACATTAGCTTATAGACAGTGTGGCATATATTAATAAGGAAAGTATAAGCAAGGAGATTGAAAGTGTTTCTTTTTTTGTATGGGAAATTGATGAAACTACCGATATTACCTGTACATCACTATAAATAAACGTGTTTTGCTTTAAACAGGTGCGGTATCCCAAAAAAATTAACTGCCTTTCCTGTCGAGTATATAGTCTTTATCTTTATGACTAGCATCCCCTGTTCTCTAAAGCACTTGCCGCCACTGCTAATAGGCTCTATGACGCTCGAGTAAATCCCCATTTAGCATCGTGGGCTCCCCATAAAGTGTACAAAAGAAACGACAAAATAGATATAAAATTGACGGCGGTGGTAAACGGGGCGCAAGGCCTTCACTAAAGTTAACATGGAACAGGTAAATGAGGCGCAGGGATCTTGGGGTCAATAAAATCGTATAGGTAAACGGGGCGCAAATGTTTTCTTTAAAGTAAAGGTATCGAAATAAAATGTTGGTCTATTTTTAAAAATTTTATTAATTACGAAACATTTATTGCATCAAAAAATATTTACATATTATACACTTGACAAATACGAAGTACATTTTACAAAATGTAGTCTACTTATTTCTTTTAACCTATATTTATTCATAAGTTTTTCCAGTGACCCACACCCCTTCTAGGGAAGGGCTGGCGCAAGATCGTTTAATAGGTAAGGTTGCCTCGTAAGCGTTTCAACATGGCGGACCATACGTCACATATGTATTTTGCTCATTATTTAATGAAGTTTTTAACAGTGTAGTTTTTTGTCAATATTAAAGAAATACTTTTAAATACTAGTTAATTCCAGTTGTTACCGTAACTTCTTTATTTCCTATTAATAAATTATTGATTATTCCTAGCTGATTTTTAAATATTGTATATCGCGCTCTTTCGCCCTCATAGCATTATCCGTCTAGACATCCTTGTTTGCTATGTTGGCGCCAATAAGGAACCAGCAGTGCGGTACATATGTGACGTAATGAGGCAACCTTACCTATTAAACGATCTTGGGGCTGGCGCCCCATTTTACCTATGATATAAACGTAACCTTACAGGCGTGCAGGTAAAAGAGATATTTTCGCGCCCCGTTTACCTCCGTCCCAAATTTATGCTAGGTTAATTGATTTTATTAAAAATAAACGAATACATATCTCTTTTAATATTTTTTTATTTTTTTTTAGATACATCAGTGGGCTTACCAAAAGATTCATTTAATATTAATCAACTGACAACTGAATTTAAAAATAAGTTTAGAAAGTAAGTTAAAAATATATTTTACAGTGTGTTTAAAAAACTAATTTTTATAAATTAACTGGTATGCATAAAATACTAATTACTGAAAGATCGACAATTAAAAAAATAAATACAACTGTTAAAATCGCAGCCTTAGTATACAGGGTTATTTTTTAAGTTGGTAATTTTCTTTTAGCACTATATAAAATGCAAAAAA
>JACEGR010007574.1:0-47573 GCA_014170235.1 Listronotus bonariensis
GTTTGAAGAACTAAAACTTACAGAGAAGTATGTCATGTAAATAAAAACAGGCGCAGCTTTGAAGTCCGGATTATAGACAAAACTTTATTTTCGTCGAGACGGCAAAAGTTGTGCATATGAATACATTACGGTATGAAGTGTGTAAGTTTAAAGCTGAAGCCAAAGTATGAAGCTGTGTAAAACTACTTGCTTTATCTTCGGAGTATGTAAATATGTATGTAAGATACGAGAAAACAGTAATATCAAGTTAGTCTAGGGCGGCCTAGGTAGGGAATTTTTATTAAAGTAGCAACTGGTAATATTTTTGATAAAGTGCAACCACGAAGATATATTAGCAAAATTTTATTTGCCAAGTTGAAGTAAATCGAGTTTTTATTTTTTTATGAAATACCATGCCGATTTTAATGTATTTTTGAAATACGGGGATTTTTTGGGGAGATGATCAAGACATTTTTAGTCGGCAACGTTTCGATTCTGAGATTTAGATCCATTAACAAACTTGGAAGCAAAATTACCCAATTTTCACAAATTTCCCTTCTTTTTGCACAGAATTTAATTTAATTAGAACCTTAATTGGCACACAATATTCTATAAACACATTTTAAAAACCTTAAGTATATATTTATTTTACACGTTATTTTTGGTGTGTAAAATAAGCAAAAAAATGGATTTAAAAGGTGTTTAAAAAATATTATGTAAAAATTAGCGCAAAACTAAAAAATGCTTGTAAAAGCAAGGGGAAATGTGGTGACTTTATACAGGGTGTTTCTAATGAAATGCAAGAAATTTTAGGAGGTGATTTTTCATTAAAAAATAAGAAAAAGCTTTATATTAACATATGTTCTAAACGTCTTAGTTTTTGAACTACAGTGTGTTTAAATTTAAAAAAAAACAATCTTTTTAAATATCACAACTATTCTTTACCCATTTAAATTAATTAATTTGGCAATATTATTATTAACATTAAGAAGATAATTTATCACTAACTTAATTACATTTAGTAAGTCCAGTGACGTCTCGAGAGGCAACTGAAGGAATATTTACAACAAAAAGAACGGTACGCCACTGACTGTGTAAATGTGTGTAAAATTTTTGTGATTTCTTTAGATTAAGCAAATAAAAATACTGCTTTTATGCCTCTTAATTTTTTCTGTATATTGTTTAGTTTAAGAGAAAAATAAAATTCACATTAATTGCATATTTTTAGACCATAAAAGAAGCATTGCGAGATCTTTTCTTTTAAAAATGAGATTTTATAATTTTTAATTAGCAATTATGTAACAAAAATTATAAATACTTATTTAAGTAAGGTTTATAATATCCAGTATTACAGTTTTTACTTAAATAAGTGTTTTCGAAATTTTTTGTTTTTTTTTTGAAAATTTTAATACCCTGTACCTCAAAAACTAAGACGTTTAAGACATATGTTCATCTGAGGTTTTTTTCTTATTTTTAATGAAAAATCACCTCCTAAAATTTCTCGCATTTGTTTATAAACACCCTGTATATGTTGATTTCCTATTCAAGTTTACTTATGAATGTCTCAAGAATAAAACGTTGGCGACTAAAAAATTAAAATCGACTTGATTAACCGCAACTACAACTATTTTGAAAGTTAGTTTAAACTAAATTACTATGATCTAAGGTCCTTCATGTATTCTAATGTTTTCTAAGACAATTTTGTTCCTATCCTTACCGTGCTCGATTAATATTCAGATTTTTAAGCTAATATGGAAAAATGTAGTTCAAAGCAGTTATCTCTTTAACAGAAACACAACCTTCAATTAATATTGGATTGAGTTTCCAAAGATTATGTTCCATTTATTCTCTCAAAAACTTAATCTTACGAACTTTAACAGCGTTACATTCACTTCAAAAAAGCTCGGATTCCGTATTTTTTCCTTTTTACTCTCTACACTTGGAATTCCAAATCAGACCCTTTAAAGCAGCACATAAACGATCAAACATGTTTGTCCAATACGAAAATTTGATTGTGTGCGGTTTTGTTTTGATATTCTTGCCAAAATGCTTGATACGTTAAACTTGAACTGTTTAACAAGCATATTTGAAGGTATGCGTTAGCTCAGTCCCAAAAAAGTGGGTGAAGTTGGAGATACAGTACTTATATCAAAAGAATAAAAGATCAATTTGGTTTTAGTCTTTTATAAATAATTTAGGTAATAACACGTTTAGTGTGTTTTAGATGTTTTAAAGCTAAATAAAATAACCCCGGTATTTATTATTATTTTTTTTAACGTTCATAATTATCTATCTTGGCACCTAGATCCAACCAGAGTTTCTTTATGAGAAGGGGTTTGGACATAAGCAAGACCGGGGATAGCTTTTGTCAGGGACGTGAGGGTGTGAGAATTACGATTTCGGTTGGCAGTTCTGTTCCAAGCTGGTAGCATTATCAGCTGATGACAGAGTCGTGCCTTGTCGAAGCTTTGTTTGGTAAAAACTGGAAATTTGCCATTTTCATTTTGGTTGTATATTTTGCAAGGATTTCCAGTTGTTAATGTTTTTGGTTAATTTAGAGACTTTACATATTATTGGTTCGGACTCGTTTTATTTTAGAGATTTTGATAGTGTTTAGTCAAATAGTTTTCAGTCATTCGTGTTTTTATATATGATACTGATGATTGTCCGCTAATTAATGGTACACAGAAAAACCACAGATTTCTTATGCGAAAATACCCATTTAGGATTTAAACAAATATACCTATATCCAAAAGTTAATGATAAGGAAGATACGGGGTGTTAAAGGGATATAAATATTTTTATTCATGCATTTCGATAATTTCTGATATGTTTTAAACATTTTAATAAAACTCTGTATCCAGGAGTTTTTAGCTATTAGCTATTTATATCTGAGCAGTTGTAATTATAGCTAATACGATGTTATTGAAGGTACATACTTTCGGGTGCACTGAACAACTAAAACGTGCATACCTTAAAAACGGTTGTCAAAACCGATTCTTACTAAGTATACCTTTTTTGTGCAGAAAGCATAGAGAAGCTTACTAGTTTACATACATACAGAGTAGTAACAAAAAATTGGGTAGTTTTAGCGAATTTTAAATAGTGTACCCATCGCCCTCTAGTCTACACACAAAAATTAATTAATTATCGAAATAAATTTACTTTTTCTTTTTACTATGACACCCCCGTATCTTCCTTATTATAAACTTTTGGATATTAGGTATGTTTGGTTAAATCTTAATATTTTGGCAAAAGGAATCTGTGGTTTTTCTGTGTACCATTCATTAGCGGACACCTTGTATACAAAGTTTTTAAAATGGTTTTTGACTTACGGAACCATGGAAAATGTTTAGCTCTGCCAGGTACCTCATCGTCCTGTCGTCGCTTTAATAATTTTTAATTTTCAATATTTAAACCACATTTATGTTTTTGTTTTAGGTTATGCCTATTAAAATAATTCAATAAATTTTGTTGACAACATACAGTTCTTTTTGTTTTCTCCTTAATTCTACGCCATTGATCTGCCTAAAATCAAACATGGCCGAAAATGGCCCGACTTGACGTCACAGCCGCGCTAGCCAATATGGCGAATGTCGTGACCTTATCTCATCAATCGACTTTGGATCCAACTAGGCCCATCTTACGAGTACTCAAACAATATTTTCTGATCCGAGTATCAATTTTATTGCCACATTTCGATATTATACAATTTGACAATGTTGCGAGGGTTTTATCTCGTATCTTTTTAAAAAGACACAATAAATATCAAACATGTTACAGAAAATCCAATTTCCCGTACCCAATTTCAAATTGTCAAATGTTTTGTAGGGCTGCCGAAACACGATATTTTTTACAAATAACACCGCAAAAGGAAAAGCTTAATATCTTTTATCTCGTTGTTTTATGACGTCACTCCCCAAAGAGAAAGAGAGAGTTTTGAGTGGCAGTCTTTTAGTGGGTTTCCAAATGTAGGTCTTGAAAAGACGCGCTCAAACGTTTTGAGTTTAAAACCCAGGTCTTGTATAATAAAAGAAATGCTTTAAGATTGCTTTATCTCAATTTGTCGTTTACTTTTTAAATGTAAAGTCTGTTTAATAATTAGAGGATGATATTTAAACCTTTGAAATATTACCTTAAGAGGTATTAATGTTATACTGAAACTTCCTTTAAAGAATAAAGAACAAAATGTATGTGGGTCTAAAATACATTAGAGTTGATCCTTTCATGTTATTAACATACATAGATATGGATATACCATGTGTCTACGTATAGAAGGAACAGTTTAAAAATGTAAATTCGGTGCTCTTTGATAAGAAAAAAAATCACAAAAAGTTTAAAGCAAATAAATCGGCATGCTTGTCTTCGCGGCCGCCTTTGCTATATTTCTTTTATGATATGCCGGTTGATGCAGGTGGTCATCGCACTATGGGATAGAAATTAATTTTTGGACAAAATTCTGAAACTTACCAATCTAACTTAAAATGAGGTGCTTTTTACTGGAAAAATATTATAAATTATTACAAATGCTTTTTGGAAATCTAAAACTTATTATATGTTATTATAAATTTACACCCCACTTAACATTATTATTTTTTATTGTACAAAATAAACTAAAATGTCAGCTTGTTTGGTTAATTCGGTAGTATTCTAATCAGTAATCCGATGATTATTATCTCATATGATATACAGGGTACGACAATAAGTATGATTTTTTTAAATGAAATTCCCTGCATATATATCACCACCAAAAAAATCTTTTAAAATGCTTTAGAAAAATACTACATTTGACATCTCATTGTCTATCTCAATTAGTTTCGGAAATATGACCATCCAAATCTGAAAAATAATTTTAAATTATTCTTAGAAGCGTAATAGAGATACATCTTCCCAACTCTTTTTATTTTTTAACGTATAAAATAAATAATAACACTGTTTTGTTGGGTAGATTCTGTAGAATCCATATCTTTCATCAGAATGCTTTTATCTTTAAGGATATACCGTGTAGGACAAAACATATTAAATTTTAAAATGGAAAACCTTGTAAATTATAAAAAAAATCTTGTATCTGTCCTTACACTCAGAAGTGGCAAAAAGTAGGAAGGCAATTGTAAGTACAAAAACTGATAAAGAAAAAGGTAAAAAAATCTTTGACAAAAGTAGCAAGCCTTCGCGAGACTGCATCGGAAACACAACAATAGCTCTTATTATTTAAACTCTTTTACTTTTTTAGTAATCAAGGGTAATAATAAACTAAGAGATTAAATGTTGTATATTTATGTTTACTTAAAATACATTTTCAAGTTTCTTATTACCCCAATAGAAGTCGTCATATCCTTTTATAATTTTGCGTACATGTGGTTTGGAATATCTACTTTGAAATACACAGCATGAGCCATTAAAATTTCAAAGTTGCTTTTGGCCAAAATAATGAATTTCTATCCCATAGTGTATTGGCGCGTGACTGTAAAGGGTAGCGTCGCCTTTGTATAAAATATTCCGATTGCAGGCGGCCTTTTTAATGTTTTTGTATTATTTTCAAAGGGTACCGAATTTGCGCTTTTAAAATGTTCTTACTATAAGTAGACGTCATATTATGGAAAACTTTTATGTTAATAATTTTACGAAAAAATTGTTCTCTATAAAAAAAAATCTGCATAGGCCAAAACTTATAGGGCAATCATTAAAATTATTAGTAAATATTAGTTTTGTCAAGATATTTTAGCCGCACCTATATTTAAAGACCGATTTTCCAGGTAAGAGGGTCTAACTTTACATTAAGATTTAGCTTTTCAATTGAAATTGAATTTATGCGGAGAAATTCTAATTTAATGTGACTAGATTTAAGTTAGCTTAAATTTAATATACATGAATACGTAGTAACCTTGCATCGTTTACGAGCAATTAAACTTTAATTTTGACTTAAAAAGTTTACCAGGGTTAATTTTGTTTCATTAAAATTAAAGGAATAATGAAATTACATTGGCGCACATATATGACAGGCTAGATAATGGTTTCGCAAGGCAAAAATGTATCTAACTTAAAATATGCTTGTGCACTTGTAGTGTCCGCCCGTTTAGTAAAGAAGCCACCAACGTCATCATTGTTTGCGCAAAATCTCCTGTTACTCCCTTGACCTGTAGTTAATATGGTATTTTCTTTTCTCTTAAATAAAAACTTTAAAATGCCCACTTTCATGCTAACGATACGAAACCTACGAAGTCACGATTGAAAGAGAGGTACAGGAGATTTCGTACAAATAATGATGACGTTAATGGCTTCTTTACTAAACGGGTGGACCCTACATGATTTAAGTGGGGCTGGGATAACCCTGCACTGCAGCCGCACGGCTTATTGTGCACCCTTATTTTACGTCTGGGTAATGTCATCCAGACGAGACCTACAGCTTAACGTGGGTTCCTAACCACGGATGTCCTATTTACGACAACCTAAGACCGGGCCCCCAACTAGGAAAGGTCTTTTCATCCGTATTATTCAGCTGGTTGGGGTCCGCAAGTCTGCGGTTGCGTAGGATACGGTAAAGTATGTTCCGGCGCCTTGGTCAAAGAATACTAATCCATAGAATCAGAAAAGTGTGATTTCAGCGTACCCTGAAATTTTAGTACCTACTCTGACCACCAAATAGCGAAAGTTGGCACCGGACTAATCAGAAAATTGGTCGATGCCCATGTCGAGTTTCTATTGGTCGATTGGACTACTATAGCTACCTGATGGTCAGGGTATATAAGTACTAAAATTTCAGGGTACACTGAAATCTCACTTGTGATGTTCTACGGATTAGTATTCTTTGCCTTGGTCATTGCAGGACTTCAGCGTCGATACATTTTACACTTTTTGATCGTCTTTTGTTAGGCTAACCACTTAATGTCTGAGCAAATTTTTGACTTGACAACGTCTTATAATTGAGGCATTCCTCTAAAAGGGGCTTATTGGTCGATAGGCCTTTTTTCCGGAGATCATTTAAAATGAACCGCCGTGTTTTTATACTATAAATCCTGAAATTTTTGTAGCGATTTGGCAACGCTGTGTTGTTGTTGACGTTTCTCTGACATCCCTTCAATGTAAAATGATATGTTTACAAAAATGTCACTTGGCTTTTCTTGAAACTAACATTTTGTCTATGGGCCTCTATTTAGGAGAATGCCTCAATTTGATGAGACCCAGCTGCACGAACCAAAAAAGATGACTCATGTGCCGTTACCTCACGCGTTCCATTTAAGGCTTGAAGTGCAAGCGAGAGCGCGGAACATTTGTTTCTCTCCTACTGGAGTGAGCGTGCAGTGAAAACTGAATGAGGTGTCAATAATTGTTTACAGCAACGATAATTGCGACGATAAAGGTAACGATTCTTTCGACGTTGTCACGTTCAACTATCGTCAGTAAACCGACTTTGCAGACAACCGATTTTTTTCTTTTTTTTTTTTTTGGTCTGGCCTGGATTCGAACCAAATTTGCGTCGGTTGTGCTTCTAATGACCCAGCGCTTTTGTATACAGAATCAGCTAAATGAAGTCGTTCACAGACAATATGGGGAAAGAGACGGTCTAACGCAAGTGCAGGCATGTAAACATTTCGTATAGGATGATGAATTGTACTTTCTTTGTTGTTGCTTTACTGGCCGATATACCTTTAAATATTTCTTATACAGTATAAAATTTGACTAACATCTAGGTATTCAATTCAGATGCCTTAACCTTAAATGAAAGTTTCTGTGCCAATCTTTAATTTATTTTTGAAGTTAAATTAATAATACCTGGGCCAGTAATAAAAAGGTTTTCTTAATAAGAACCCTTTTAAAACCTTTTTAGGGGGGTCCTTTTGACACGAGTCTATCAGGAATATTCTACCGCCATATATGGAAACGACGCTTTAACACAGCCTGTCAATGTCAAATGTTTCGTGTGTCGGGCTGGGCGAACGTGCCACTTTTTTTGTCGGGCAAGTTTACCAAAAGTGTTTTACATGCGATTTTTGTATATTGTGCCAAAAATCGCAAGGGTTACAGTGACGAAACCCGTCTAGTCCGATATCCGAGACTGTGTTGAGCGTTATGGTCAGGGGTGGTCATATAGACTTTCTGAGGGTGGGGCCATAGGCCGAGAAAAAGTGTGTGAGGTGCCAAAAAACAAAAATCTTGGCGCCCCTAGAAAGAAACAAAATTTTCAAATTTTTTGAAGAGCAAAAAAACCCCTCACCTACTTTTATTGTTGTTCTTTATAAAATTACAAAAAAACTTCCACGCATTGAAAAAGTTCCTTACCTCTCACTTTTCAATTCCATGATCACCCTCATCCCCCGGACCAGCCCTGAAGGTGGGCCATATCATCAATAAATGCCCAAAATGCCCATATTTGCCATTACATATGTATGACATACAAAGGATGTGGCATTAAAGGGGGCCATGGCCCCCATGCCCCCCTATGACCGCCCCTGGTTATGGTTTTAAGATTGTAACATTTACTATTTTTGGCACAATGTTTAAAAATTGCATTCAAACTAAACTTGGGTAAACCCTACTTATTTTTCAGGCTTGACTTGAACGATTCAAGTCACTTTCAAACGCGTTTATATCGCTTTTTTCAAGCTCACTTTTAAAAGCCGCTTTAACTCAAGCTAGCTTCAACTATTCGATATAAACGTAGTGTACAATTTTATTTAAATTAATTTGTCAAATCACCACGTTGCTCTTTGTCAGTTTACAAGTAGGAAAATGAATAAAACTATGTTCTTCATTTTTTTTTTTTTTTTTTTTTTTGAATAATTTTAGTTTATTGTAGATATTAATGTCTTTAAAAAAAATTGATTGTAAGCAAAGGGCTCCTTAATATAAAAAATTCTGTGTTTAGGTTTAACATCAGTATTTTCTAATTTATGGTTCAAACTCGTTTTTTTTCAAGCCACTTTTAAAAGCCGCTTTAACTCAAGCTAGCTTCAACTATTCGATATAAACGTAGTATACAATTTTACTTAAATTATTAAAAATTAAACCAAAATGTCTTAAAACTTAGAAACTGCAGTGTATAGTTAGTACCGAATTACGAATTTGCACACTTTTTAGACATTCCGTTGCACCTTTCTCTTGAATAATGGTCCATATTTATATTGTATGTAATACAAATAGAATATTGCAAAAGACATAGTGTTAATTGCGTACATATATGTAGTATCATACTAATATAAAAATTGTAAATATTGGCGATATATTTTAAATCTATACGCGCAATAAACGAACTAAAACCTAAAATTTGGGAAATGCAATTACCTATTTACCTATCTAATACATAGCTCATGCCAAATGATCTTTTTTTTTTATCTTTGGAAAACCACGAAGGCTAAAAGCCTAAATACTAACGTACCGTGGGTGTCTTAAGCGAGGTAAGAGGGAGTTTGTTGACACGGGACTTAAATACTTGAAGATTTGGGGGAGGGGGGAGGAAAGACCTCCGCGGGCAGCAGGTTCCACATTGTAGAAACTGTAGGGATAAAAGAACGAACAAAGTGGGAAGTTCGGGGCCTGTCCAGTTGGACCGCATAGGGATGCATACGCGCGGAACCACGAGTTTCTCTGTTGGGAACCGTAAGCGGAGGAACTATACTGGACAATTCTTCAGAGCAGAAGCCATGGAAGTATCTATAAAAAGCGATAAATCCCCCACAGCCCGACAATGTGCAAGAGAGGGAAGCCTTTCTGTAAGTGAAGGATCATTAATGAGACGAATAGCTCTCCTTTGAATAGAATCAAGAATGCTTAGGGTTGTGGGGGACGCCATGCCCCAGATATGAGAACAATATTCCAAGGGAGGTCGGATTTGGGACACATATAAAGTGTATAAATTAGAAGGGGAAAAATTCTTTTTGGCTCGAAAGAGAAATCCAAGCTTTTTGAAGCTGCCGTGGCTATAGATACAATGTGATTATGCCAGTTAAGGTTACTTTCAAATGTGACGCTCACAAGATTAAAGGTGTCTTTGCTCTGTAAAACTTGGCCGCTCATAAGTAGAGGATGAATATTTGATGACTCTTTTCGATGCATTAAAATGGACGAGATTTTTAGCGCCCCAATCCAATATTAAATTAAGATCCTGCGAAAGAGATATCTGCATCGCTCTGCGTTTGTTCTCCAAGTCAGGTTTAGTAATGGGTTTAGGAACCTGAAAACTGGAGTGAAGGGTACTATCGTCGGCCAAACTATGAATGGAATTAGTTGTGGACGAGAGAAGGTCGTTGATGTGAAGAAGAAACAATGTTGGTGCCAGAACTGAGCCCTGAGGGACTCCAGCATTTACTTGGTGAAAGCTTGAAGAATGGCCGTCCACAATAACTGATATACGACGATCAGATAGATAACTAGAGAGCCAAGTACAGAGTTTAGTCTCTTACTTACTCTTGCTTAGATAACGCTAAGTTCAAGGAAATAATTAATTTTTTAAATGTATTCTTAAAAGGGCCTTAATAAGTTAAAAACGCACTAATTAAGTCCCCCAAAATATTTTTTAAAAGGGCAAATGAACTCATAAGAGAAAATGTCACTCTAATTGGAGTATTTGCTTTAATAATACCACCTCACTCAAAGTTTTGCTTAAGAAATTAAATAGTATTAGCTATACCAAAAATGTTACTTTTTCATACCAGAGATATAAAAAAAAATTAGTGATACCTTTGTTAAATTAAATTATTTGTAAATAGTAAAAAAATAATAAATTATTTTAAAAAGTCAACCTATGCTGATCAAGCTCTTGATTATAAGAAGAAATGCTTCTACGTGATTATATTACCTTCAAAATTTCATTTCGTTTTTATTCTTTTGTTTTTAATATATTAAAATATAATAGCAATCTTATAACCATAATACAGTATTCTAATACTCTTAAATTATTGGAAAGTTGTAATAAAACGTTAATGCCGTGACGAGGTTTAACTTACAAAAAACGCTTTAATTTTAAACAACAATTATAAAAACAAATTAGAAATTTTAAAGTATTTTTTTTAAACGTATAAACCAAGTATAAACTTTTATCAAAAATGTCTGTCCACTATTGTTGACGAGTATGGAATTAGATTTTATTAAAAGCTGCCATCATTTTCTTTTTTAAATAAAAGCGTAAACCTTTAAGGAGCTTTTTAAGTAAGTAAATATCCCAAAATCGCGTGGTGATAGATCTGGACTAAACTGTGTATTTACTCTTCGGCAACGCGTGTTGTTAAGGCCCTCAACCCAAAATTTAGGGAAAAAGAAGGTTCTTACTTGAATTAAACGACCTTTCTTCAAACTTGTTCATTTAGTTAAAAACAGCTCCCAAAAAATTTTGAGGAAAAAAAAACAAATACTAAACAAATCAACGACCTTTTTTTTGTGGTGTGGTGGCGGCCCATAGACAACTGTTTAATTATTTTAATTAAACCTCAAGCTGCGAAAAGCACCATAGTTTTTATTAAGACCGATATGCAGAAGCATTATCATGAAGCAGCCAGATGATGTCAAATGCTTATCAAGCAACATACATCAATTTTGGGCGTTTAACCAATTATAACCGCGGCAGTAATTGGTAAAAACTTAAACGTATAATAGGTACATGAATTATACTTCAATATAGCCGATTGGTAAATAGTCTTTTATAATTGGTTAATCGCCTAAAATTGATGATAGTTCTTTTCGTTTTTACCACGGTCATATGCCCTAGATTGCCAAAAAGCCAAACTTTGTCTATGGATTTTGTTGGCATGTGATAATAATAGAGAATTATTGAAAGTTGCCCAATTAAGCTCAGGAATTATTAATACCGGCGTTATTTAAATAATCAGAAGTTTTTCATTAGTTAGAGAAACAGGGGGATATTCATTGCTGGACAAGGCTTACACCACTAACCTGCTCGGAAAATCAAGATTTGGTATTGCGCCTGACGATGGTCGCTCTGTGCGCTATTATTGTAGTACCATGAGCTGTGCGCGAATACTTGAACAACGCATTACGTACCAATACCATAGCCCGAACAACGCGTAATATCTTTGCCAGCTAGGTCCCCGGACTGCCAAAAACGATTTCCTTTCAAGGGACATTTATCCGGAAGCTTGCCATCAATAAATTAATATATGAAAAATTTTAAGACCTGTATTAAAGAATAGATATATCCGCTGAGAATTGTGCTCTAACATCGATGTACTCAATAGCCAACGTAAGAAATGAGTTTTATAATCATTTGGGTTATTGTCTGGGCAGTTAATGGAGGAATATTTGAGCATTTGATTAAATCCGATATTTTCGTCATAAACTGATTTCTAAATGTAGACAAAATTTGTTTTATTGTCTTGCGTAACTGTGAGTGCATTGTGTTGGAATTAGCTGTAAACTAAAATGAAATGCGAGGATTCTTTTGAAATTCCTGCATAAAATTGTTCAGTTTTGGCAATGACATTATAAATAAATTGTCACTGATAAATCGATATGGTGTTTTTTATTATTGATTTCTAGAGTACTAGGGTGCATAATGAGATACTACGTTGCAGAAGTATTAAGCAGTTTACTCTTACTGGTTGTTGAAAAATGGTTTTGTTTGAAAGAGTGCACTTCCGCGTTGATCCCATAAAAAACTAAATCAGGATCGCAAAAAGAGAAAGGTACTAGACCTATTGTTTTCCTGCCGTACGTTGTTCGTGCCACAAAGCTGTACTAGCGCTACTTATTGGTGTAACGTTAAACACATATTATAATATGTGTATATACGAAGGCCGTTTCTACAAATTGCTTTAACAAAATTTACTCTTTTTACCGGATTCATTTATATACAAAGGCGCCGCTATCCTCACAGCGCACGCGCCGATACACTATGGGATAGAAATCCATTATTTGGCCAAAAAGCAACTCAAATTTTAATGACTCATGCTGTGTATTCAAAGCAGATACTCAAACTACAATGTACGCAAAATTATAAGGTTGATCGACTTCTATTGGGGTAATAAAACTTGAAAATGTATTTTAAGTAAACATAAATATACAACATTTAATCTACTTAGTTTATTATTAGCCTTGTTTACTAAAAAGTAAAAGAGTTTAAATAATAAGAGCTATTGTTGTGTTTCCGATGCAGTCTCTGCGAAGTCTCGCTACTTTTGTCAAATATTTTTTTACCTTTTCTTTATCAGTTTTTGTACCTCACAATTGCCTTCCTACTTTTTGCTACTTCTGAGTGTAAGGACAGATACAAGATTTTTTATAATTTACAAGGTTTTCCATTTTAAAATTTAATATGTTTTGTCCTACACTGTATATCCTCAAAGATAAAAGCATTCTGATGAAAGATATGGATTCTACAGAATCTACCCAACAAAACAGTGTTTTTTATTTATTTTATACGTTAAAAAATAAAAAAGTTGGGAAGATAGTATCTCTATTACGCTTCTAAGAATAATTTAAAATTATTTTTCAGATTTGGATGGTCATATTTCCGAAACTAATTGAGATAGACACATCAAATGTAGTATTTTTTAAAGCATTTTAAAAGATTTTTTGGTGGTGATATAATATTCAGGTATTCCATTTAAAAATCATACCTATTGTCGTACCCACATATCATATGATATAATATTCATCGGACTACTGATTAGAATACTTACCGAATTAACAAAACTGTCTGGCTGACATTTTGAGTTGTATTTATGTTCAATAAAGAAATAATGTCAAGGGAGAGTGTAAGTTTATAATAACATATAATAAGTTTGTAGGTTTCCAAAAAGCGTTGTAATAATTTTATAATATTTTTCCAGTAAAAATGCCTCTGTTTTGATTAGATTGGTGGTCTTCAGAATTTTGACCAAGAAATTAACTTCTATCCCATGGTGCGATGAACACCTGCATCAAAAGAAATATATAGCAAAGGCGGCCGCGAAGACAAGCATGCCGATTTTTTGGTAATTTTGTTTATTTTTAACCGACTTCAAAAAAAAAAGTTATCAATTAATTCCGTATGTTTTATCTGTGTGTATATTACATGTGTATATTACGCGATTCCTTCCTCAATTGTGGAAAATTCTATTTTTGTTTGAAAGAGTGCACTTTCGCGTTGGTCCCATAAAAAACTAAGTCAGGATCGCAACAGTGAGAGGTACTAGACCTATTGTTTTCTCTCTGCCGTACGTTCTTTGTGCTACAAAGCTGTACTAGCGCCACCTATTGGTGTAACGTTAAACATTTATTATAATGATACGAGGGCAGTTTACAAATTGCTATTACATCCTTTAACAAAATTCACTCTTTTCACCGAACTGAGAGAGCACAGTAAAAAGCACAGGGACGTGTAATTTGACTGATTAACATTAGGGGGGTCATGGTTAGTTCTGGTTCGTTTTATTAAGAAATTAAAAATAAAAGACTTAAAAAACCAGAACTAACCATGACGCTCCAATGTGAAAACTTTGCATGATCGTCTGTAACGTTTCAAACCAATCCAACTACACGTCATTGTGCTTTTTAATGTAGTATTTGAAAGACGTAGGGCCCGCGCGTTTAGTAAAGAGGCCACTGACGTCATCATTTTCTGCGCAAAATCTCCTCTTATTCCCTCATCCCGTATTTAAAATGTTATTTATTTTTTAAATCAAATCTTTAAAATACCTACTTCCTAGGTAACCATACAAAACCCTCGAAACCGCGATTGAAAGAGAGTTACAGAAGATTTCGCGTAGATAATGATGACGTCGGTGGCCTCTTTACTAAACGCGCGGACTTTACTATTAGTGTTTTTTAGTGTATGATTACCAATTTCATATAAATAATAATAAATTAGAAATAATATAATAAACTAAAAATCTATAAATAAACACTTTAAAAAAGTTAAACCGACTTCAAAAAAGTCTCACTAAAAAGTTAAAAATATATACAGGGTGTCCGGGAAAATGTGGGAAATCTCTCGCACACGTATGGAACAGATGAAAATAACACGACAAGTTCCTATAAAATGTTTCCGTTTAAGCCCCCTGCGAAGATATGATCCCATAAAGGGGGCAGCTAAAAATCGATTTTTCGTGAATAACTTTTAAAGCGCTCTGTAGAATTTGATAATATTTTAGGACGATGCATACTAGTAAAGACCTCTTAAAATAGTGCCCTTGAAACTTATGTCGCTTCTTTAGTTTGCCAGGGACGGACTAGTTTTCGCACATTATTGATAATATTTTTCACGCCCTGTATGGTGAAGACACAAAAAATATGTTTTTGGGTAGTTTAAACCTTTTGCTAAAAAAGGTACTCTTGTTTGACATCGATAAAATGAGCCGTTTTCGAGTAAAAAATTATTTAACCCTGTATAATACTAGAACAAGAAAGTACCCTCATTTTTCAAAAATATCGAAAATTTTTATTAAGGAAAAATATTTAGAATTAAAAATAAACCTTAAATATGCAATTTCGTTTATTTACAAGAAAAAAGTTTTCTTTAATTTTTTTATGCGATAACCAGCGTTTCTGTGACTTTTCACTGTTTTGACAGTTCTTAAGGTTTTTTAGATATTACATTTCGAAATAAGTATTTACAAATGTACAAATTTAAATGTTCATCGTTTTATCATTAAAAATTCAAATAAAAAAAACTTTCAAATGTGTGACTTTGCATATTTAAGAGTTATTTTTATTTCTAAAGATTTTTTCTTACTAATAATTTTCGATATTTTATTAAATAATGGTACTTTCCTCTTGAACAAAATTCACATTTTTGAGATACCTCGTATACTACTGAAAAAATTAATATCTGATCTAATATATAGCTTTTTAGGTTGACTATGCAGAACTTTTTCCAAGGAATAACTTTTTTTCGTTAAATTATTAATAAAAAGAGTCCCATATGTAAAAAACTTAGGCGGACACGCTGTATACCAAAGAAGAGTTCTAAAACTTTTGTTAAATATTTTCATTACGGATACTACTACTACAAATTTCATTTAAATTTAACTTTACCCCGGAATCCTATGATGTTCGAAGACATAGACTGGTCTTGGCGGAACGTAGAATCAAGGCTGATATTTTTTTCTGTTTTAAATTGATTAATGGAAACATTGATTGCCAAAGCCTTTTAAATAAAATCAATTTTCGGGTTCCGCCAAGGAACACAAGAGAATAGTATATTTTTGCTGTGAGATTATCCATAGAACCAATTACGGCTTAGGTTTTCTCCTATAATAAGAATGCTTAAAAGTATAGCAAGGTTTTTACTTTTACTGCATTAAAGCTATATATGTTTATCTTAAAAAACTTAAGCAAAGCATCTGTTTTATTCATATAAGCCAATATTTCTTTCTCATTGCGTTGGGCCCCTAGCCAATACGGGGCCCTTGGACGGTCGCCTACACCGTATTATGAATAATCCGTCTTTGCTTGAGCCGTTACTTGTGATAAATGCAAAATGTAAAGTAAAAGCAATATTCATTGGGATTTAAATTTACGTAGGTACTGAATTAATAATTGTGTTGAATATTGTTGACATAATGCGTAAAATGTCATTAACTATATTGGTATAGTTTTGACAGAGTGTCAAAGTGTTGATTGTTGACTGTCAACACACAAAATCATAACATTAAAATCCATTAAAAATATGACATATCTAAAATATTTCTAATGTTATGATTTTGTGTGTAGAGTAGCTAATAAATTTTGGAATAATATCAATTTTGTTAGTAATATTTTTGAGATGCATCATAATTTAAATAAAGCTACGTCTATGTAGCGTCGTAGCGTCATTATTTATTTAAGCACAAAAGCATAATTTCTAGTTATTCTTTACAATTTGAATTTTATCATACGACCTGAATTTACTGGCACGTAGAATTTGTTGATCAGTATAAATACTAAATAAGCAAACAAAGTTTGTTTGTTCCCAGTAATAAACTTGTGGTCTAATTTGCTTGCTGTAAAGTCTAAAATTACTTACTATCTAATGCACTGAATCATAAGGATAATAAACAAAACTATTTAAACGTGTGGGATTTTATTTTAATTTTTTCTCTTACGGATTGCAATTTTTATGTTCTTTTGTAAGTTTTTTAACGATGATATAACTTTAATCTATAAAAATATGAAAGTAAATATATTGTGATCGAAAACATTATGCTTATGTAAAGAACAACTTATTACATTAACGTTTAAAAATTATTTGCGGCATGTGGCCACCGCGGCAGTCTACCAGATAGGCTATTCTTTTAGTCCAAGGTTTGGCGACAAATTAATTTCGAGAAATGGACCTGTTATCTATCCACCCAGATCCTGTGATGTGACGCCCTAGATTATTTTCTGTGGGGGCTACGTCAAGTCATTAGTGTATGCTGATAAACCAGCAACGATAGAAGCCTTAGAAGCCAACATTACTCGTGTTATTCATGATATACGACCGGAAGTACTCGGAAAAGTCACTCAAGAAATTGGACTAAAGGAATAGTCTATCTGGTTGCAGACTGCCGCCGTGGCCATCATGCCGCAAATAATTTTTAAACGTTAATGTAATAAGTTGTTCTTTTACATAGCATTATGTTTTTCGATCACAATGTATTTACTTTCATATTTTTTATAGATTAAAGATTATATCATCGTTAAAAAACACCCTTTAGGTATTGAAAGTTATTAAACATCAGTTGATATTTTTTTGGACGGATAAACTTACCAAATTTAAACTTTGGATTACGAAATTTTTGCATAAATACTATATTTCAAAGTAAAATTGACAAATGAACATTTCAAGATGGCGGCTGGGCGCCATATTGGGGAAAAAAATTAAATGAAAGTGGGGTCTTGTCGCACATCATTTTAAAGCTCATGCCAAGTACTTTATAACCTGTGTTTAATTCAGAAATGTTTTCCGGGGCGGAGGGGAAATTAAGATTCTCGGGTTATAAAGGTACTTGTCAAGAGCTTTTAAAATGATGTCTATAACTTGCCATCTATAAAGTATTAATTTGTTAGTTTCACTCCCAAAATACATGTTGGACCATATAAATAAAAAAAGAAGCAAATTGCTTTTGCTTATAAGTAAAGGTATTGATCATAATATAGAAACAAGAAGGTTTACTTCAAACGTATGAGCATTTGCTTACAAGTGCGAGTATTTACTTATAGAAAATTAATGCTACTGAATAGCGGCAGCGGTTTTCTATGAGTAGAGAGGAGACTAGGAGGTTGATACACAAGGAGGTTTACGCCGGTTTTGTATTTAGCGTTTAGTAACCAGCAAATGGGTAAATCTTCTAGTAAATCGTTCATTTAATAAATGCCAGCCCGAAAGAAAATTCTTACATGTGTTATTTTAGCCGATTTGTTCAGAAAATAAGTATGTTTAGAAGCTAAAAATGTAAGTATGTACTTAGTTTATCAAAAAAACTACTATTGACGATTTTATTTTTGGCAAATCAATAGTAATAATAATAATAATAATAGTGTTGCCATAAACTATATCTTAAGCATCTTTTATTAATTTTTTTAGCTTTAATTAAAGGTAATGTTTGTTATAGAGGTTGGTGATTAGCTTAGACATTATGGGAGGTCGATACACAACATTCAGGAGGGTTGATACAGGTAAGAAATTGATATGGCAAAGAGAGGGACAGAAGGCGACCAGAAAGACGCAGCCTGCATTTATTGTAATTCATTATATTCGAATTTAAAACCTCATGAGTATTGGATCAGATGTCAGGTCTGTTCCAAATGGTGTCATACAGAATGTAGCTTGTTTTAGCAGTCAATAAAATATGTTTTAATGTGGAATTTGCAAGAAATAAACATTTTATTATTATTATGATCTTATAAAATGTATTAATAATCTCTCCAGTACCAAGTATCAAACCTCCCATATATGGGGTGGCTTGAAGACATTTTGAAAAAAAAATATTTACCTAATCTCTCTATTTGCTATAATTATAAGAATGTGTGTTGTATTTTGGTTATATAATCTTTTATTAGCTTGGTGTATGTCTATCTATCTATCTATCTATCTATGTAACGGAATCTTTGAGCCTAATTTTTACCAACTCCCAGCGATTCAATTTCTTTGAAACTTTGCACACGTATCAAGGACCGATGACAATGCAATAATTTAAAAACAGTATCCCGTTATCCTGATTAGGACCGCCAGGATAAATAAATTCCTTTACAGATCCTCTGTGAAAGAGTAAGCGAGCTAGAGCTAGGCGAATGGTCTGGCATGCGCAGTTTCAGTCTTACATGCATACATACATAGTAGTTCATACATTCACATGACTAGAAAACTAATTGATATATCGAACTAAAAATGAAAATAAATAATAGTTTAAAAAAACTAAAAAACACGCTTTTATATGCAACCGAACTAAAAATTAGAAAATAATTTTTCATTACAAAGAGTTTGTCACTTCAGAATAAAAGCGTGGGGTGCTTAATATATTAAATGTTATAATTATTCTATTTGCAAATATCTATGAGGGAAAAGTTATGAAAAATAGTAAAATGCACCCCACGCTTTACTCTGAAGTGACAAACCTTTGTAATGAAAAATTATTTTCTAATTTTTAGTTCGGTTGCATATAAAAGCTATGTAACCGACATACTTGTTTAAATATTGTTACAGGAACGTCCGGAATGTTGTTGATGCGCTATTATTATAGTACATGGTAGAGGGAGTATGCAACTGTTAGCCAAAATATATCAGTTTGCTTAAATGCTAATAGAAACACTAGCTTATTTAAAAATAAACATTAACTCCATGCTTTTTGTATTAGATTTGCAGTTCAGTAGATTTTTTTTTTTTTCTTTATAACTAAGGTGCAAGCAAAAGACATCAAGCTGGAGGTTTATTGCTGTTTGGCTGCAGCCCAAAGCTAATATGAGATCAATGCTTGACAGTCAAAGGTCAGTGGAGTTAGAGAAGACTGCAACTGGGCTTAATAGGCTTAATTTTGTCCAGTGCTAAATTAGCCTTCTAATGCTATAAAGTATACTCCCAAATTACAAAAATTGGATAAATGATATAGGTTTAACACCCTATATATATTTTATTTTAAGAATATGTATCTTGAGGACGAGAAGAATTTGCAGGACCCTATTGGACGGGTCGCCAGAATTACTTAAAGAAACGTTTTGTTAAATTTAACACACCCTATAAAACGTATGGGTAGTAGGCTTTTACATGATGACTGGTTTATATTATTGTTTAGTAGTTTGAAGGGATAAATTGTTGTTATTCTGTTAGAGCAAAGAAAAGTAGAAAACACTATTTATCTTTGGTCGTAAAGAGCAGACCATTATATAAGCATTTTGTTTTTCCGGATTTTGTATAACGCATGTATAGCAGGGAATTTCACGGCGAATAAGCACAACCCTGACTTATGGACGCCACACTGTGTTATCGGAATGTTTAAAGGTCTTTATACGAGACCTTTACCCGCAAACGCATTGTCACGTCGATATTTGAAGGTAGAAACTCGCTTTCAAATAAAATGTTACTCAGACTAACTCTGTATTACCTCTCCCTTTATTTTTTATCCGTTAGTCAAGGGACAGTTACTTTGACATTTAAATGTCCAGTGCCGTGGTTAAGATACATTATTTATTCCAGAAAATATTTCTATCAGGTGACAACCAAGTCACTAAAGTAGAATTCAGCTAAAAGCCAGAGGCGTCAAACAAATAAAGACTGCAAGCAACTATTTTTCTAATCGCGTCGTTTAGTTATTTTTCTTGTCAACGGTTGTCAGTAGTTCAAAATCATTACATTTTTTCGGTAAATAATGACATCATCAACTTCGCGTGTTTAACCGTGTTTGAAAACAGGTCGGAGAACGCTGCAAACAAGTGAAACAGATGAAAAAGACAGATAAGTTGTGTATGTTTTTGTACCAAAAAAGTATATTCTTTAGAATAAATACGAAACAATTATTAAATACCTACCTAGAAAAATCAAACAACTTACGAATTGCGTCAAGCAACAGGAAAAGCTTAGTTAAAAATTCTCAGATGATGCATAGGTTTAAAAGCAACGATTTTTTTTTGACCACAATTATAATGACGTCATTTTCAAAATTTAAAACGTCTTTTAAATTGTTGACAATAAAAAATAGTATGCGAGCAACAAAAAAGGGGAATATTAAACTATTTAATCTCTTGACAACACTTTAAAGACTTATGACATGGCTTACTATTTCTTCCGCTTAAAGACGAATAAATTGGGATTAATTAGGACTTTTATGTTAAAACTTCGGTTTAAAATGCTTTTCCTATAAATAGCTTTTCTAATATTACTTAGGTAGTATAGAGAAAACTTTTTACTATCTTCTAATTTCCTAAGTTTTCGTGCTGATAAAGTTGACAGATTTCTGTTTTATGACCGCCTGTTTTAAAAACAAGTGAAGGTTATTCGTTCGTTAAAAAGCGTTAAAAAAAAACAGATGAAAGCATACGCCCCGGAACGAATGAGTTCAGTTTAGCAGATGAGCCTCTGGTCCCCAACCCGTCGGCAAATGTTGTCAAGTCCGATCATTCAATTGTCTAATCTGGCGCAACTCCGCCAGAACGTACGATTTTTCACTCTTTCCTATTTTCCCAGAAAATGCTGGAACTTTTAACGGGGATACTGTTTTTAAATTTTTTCAATTTTTAGTTCGGTTGCATATAAAAGCGTGTTTCTTTAGTTTTTTAAACTATTAATTATTTTTCTTTGTCGTTGAATAGCAAGTTTGTCGGATAGACTTTCTGAAAAATAACCTAATATAAAAATTTGAGTAAAACCGATTCAGACTCGAACTCTTTGAAATGGCCGGGTGGTTGGTACCACTGTGGGACGTACAAAGTGACAGATGGACAAAGAAAATTAACCCAGTTTTCTGGGACAGTGACACTTGGTTGTAACGCTATAGCGGTTATAATTAATATAATTTTTTTTTCCAAAGCAGGATAACGGATACTGTTTGCAGATTATTGCATTGTCATGGGTCCTTAATACGTGTGCAAAGTTTCAAAGAAATCAAATAGCTGGAAGTTGGTTAAATTAGGCCTCAAAGATTCCGTTACATAGCCAGCCATACGGTCAGACCGCTTGTGACGGAGGGTGCTCAGGGTGCCAGTGTTTGTATTTTGCCACGGCTTTTAAGTGCGCATGTTTGTCCACCCTCGATTTGTCTACTGCGCGAGGGTCGTAAAAATCCGAAAAATGCTTCTTGCCTGCGGATCTAAACTGTAGGTTATCTATGGACAACCCACGAGGGTAAGGAAGTAGTTTTCACACAAGTAAGGTACACTACTTTTAGTTTGACCACAATATAATATCCAAAAACTAAATTTTAAGTTTGTTCGTTTTAACTTATGGTTTCTAACTTCTTGATTCAATGCAATATATAGTTTGTATTATGTTTTTTGATTGAAATTAAAAGCATATTTATGCTAACAATAAACAAGTATTTTGATCAAAAGATTTATATATATTATGTTACGCTAAATTTGTGTAATTGCCGATATTTGCAAATTTTGAAATTTTGCTTAATTCGAAATAAGCAGTAGACTTGCCGATTTCTTGTAATAGCTCAGTTAAAAGTGCTTATTTCACGTAGCCAGGAATTAGTCGATGTTTAAATAAATCCAAAATTTTATATATTTTGGAAAAGCTTGTAAAAAAATAATACTTTTTTGACAAATATACATCGATATTCCGTTTAAAACCCAACATTAGTCAACATTTCAACAACAATAATATTTAGAAAATTCTTACTACGCCACTGGATTTCCGTAAAAAGTTATATAGGAATCCGTTTGTAACTTTTTGATATGTTGTGAGTTAACTAAGATACAAGGGGTACCTGAAAATCAAATTCTCAATCAAAAATAAGTATCGAAATAAATTAAAAATATTTTTCCTTTTATTAGCTTGGGTTGTAACTATCTACATCTATCTATCTATGTAACGGAATCTTGCCAATTTACCAACTTTCAGCGATTCAATTTCTTTGAAACTTTGCACACGTATCAAGGACCGATGACAATGCAATAATTTAAAAACAGTATCCCGTTATCCTGATTAGGACCTCCAGGATAAAGAAATTCCTTTACAGATCCTCTGTGTTTCTTGACAAAATGGCGAAGGAATTTTTAGTGAATAAACTGGAGCATTTACTTTCATACATACTAGGTGACATATCGGACTAAAAAATGAAAAATAAATAATAGTTTAAAAAAACTAAAAAACACGCTTTATATGCAACCGAACTAAAAATTAGAAAATAATTTTTCATTAAAAATATTGTCATTTCATAGTAAAAAGCGTGGGGTGCATTTTACTATTTTTCATAACTTTTCCATCATAGATATTTGCAAATATAATACAATTATAACATTAATAGTATATAATGCACCCCACGCTTTACTCTGAAGTGACAATACTTTTGTAATGAAAATTATTTCTTAATTTTTAGTTCGGTTGCATATAAAAGCGTGTTTTTTAGTTTTAAACACGTAATTTTTCTGCAGCTAGAAACAGAAAAAAGTTAAAAAATTTTGGGGTAGGTCCTCCAGGAAAATGTGATGCAGTGTTACTTATTGGGTGGAGGACCTCTTTTTTTGCTCTTCAAAATTATTTTGGCTACAAAAATCAATTTCAGATTTGACAAATGGTGCCTTTGCATTCCCATAAATCTCACGTGAAAGGTTGAAGAACATCCCACCAGAAGGGAGGGCGATCCAAAGATTTGATAATACGCTTCATGTAATTTATGGACGCCCCCGGATGGCTCGGGTAAGTACCTAAACATGTTGGGAACAAATTTACGTATGAGTCGTCAGTGTAACCAAAAAGGTTGGGAAACATTTTTCTAATACTTTTTGAACCGGGCACCAATTCTACATGTGCCCTAAAGAGTGTAAATCGTAATTATCTAATCCACTCATGACGTTTCTAATATTTTAAATAATACTGATACATTTTGTTTAACAGATAAATAATCATAATTAAAAATTGATTAAAAAGATGCTTAAAAATAATCTAAATACGGATTTTAATCACTCTTACTTGTCATAACCAAAGTCTACGTATAATATATATAGTATATTCTTTAAACTGTGTCCTAACTAAATGTTGGTGGGTATAAAAGAAGTACACATATTTATGGACCTATTTAATGCAAATTCTTGGATCTGATTCACTGCATGTTATACCGTAAGTTTTTATAAAGAAGAGAGAGATAACAGTTAAGATAAAAAAGTAACTATATTTTGATTCCATCTTTTCATAAAAGATTGTTGAATGAATATACTTTTTTTTAAAGATCCTGTGTTCGACTGTTTTTAACCTTAAAAATAACCAACTTATATTATAGAGCAGATCCGGGGGTCACCAACTACTTTTATTAAGGGTCCTTTTTTATAATAACATGACCGTCACGGTCTGGAAAGAAAAAAGATCCTCGGGCCGAAAGTGGTCGCCGATGGCGCGTTCACTCGCCCTACGTCGCGAGTTCTGACGATCTTGCGCTTGGCATCACCTGTTGGCGAGTCGACTATAGCAAAGACACTGCGGAAAAATGAAATTGCGTACTTAACAAGGTCCGCACAAACTAGGTTGGCAGTCCGGGTCCGGGACCGCGGTCCGCTGGTTGGTGACTCTCTGGAGTAGAATAGCTAAGATAATTAAGTGGAATTTAATAACGCTATAAAGCAGTATACATTTAATTTACACATTAAACTTGATAGCTACTTCCTGTGTAATCCAGAGTAATAAAGCTCTGAAAATTAATATCTGAAGTATGGTTTTTAAACATAAAAAGGTAAAAAGAAAATATAGTTCTAATAAAAGTATCTGATTGGTATTATGGAAATATTATTTAAACAATAGTAAAAACCGACTCAGTTAGTTGCAGCTATAATTTTTGTTTATAGAAAACAAAATCTGTCTTGCAGGACATTTCTGCAACTGAAGAGCCAAATTGAAGGCGAAACAGAGTGTAAAAATTACTGTTTCCCAGCGAAACTGGGTCATGTCCGAAAAATATTCGTGAAACTTTTCAAGACCAAAACAATTTTCGTTGGTGAAGAGTTACTGGACACCCTGTATGTATGTAGGAGTAATTGATTGAAATTGATTAAAAACTTTGATGTCTATTGGTGCATAAACGGTGAGGTTTATCGACTTTAATAAAAGTACCTTTTTTTAAGTTTTTGATTGTCTATAAAATGGCGCCCCAGCTTTACGATATCTGTCAAAATAAAAAGTTATAATGTAAATAAATTTTAAGTTTTAGGTAAAGTGCCCTCTGGCGGTATTTAAAAAAAGTACTTTTGTCTTAAAATTTTAGAATCTGCAAAGCTCGATTTGTGTGCCAAATATCAACTGGATTGGTAAAAAAATAAATGCAATATGGCGAAAAAACCAAAATAATAGTTGAACTTTGACGGCTTGTAACTCGAAAAAGAATGACATTTTGAAAAAATTATATGAAGCTCTACCCTTATTTTGTCAAATAGAATCACCACCTTAAGTTTCGTGATCGATTTTTGAATCCACCCTGTATATGTTTAGTTTTTACTGTTTATAATTAAATTGAGTAGTTATTAGTACTGCAGTTATAGAGAATTTTAAAACCCATAAACAGGGGTCACTGACCTTTGGATATTTTTTAAAGGGAATTACGTTTAAATTGTTATTAAGGGTAAGATACTATTTTTTTATGTTTTTTAGTGATTTTATTTTTATAATATGCAAGTATTAGTTTATTTTGTCAGATAAAAAAATATTATGGCAAAAAGGTGACGTCACAAACATAACCTATAATTTCGGACAAATAAATAAAAATCGAGCGCTCCTTATTAAAAAGTTTATCTCCCTTGGATACAGCCTTCCTACACCTACAATAAAGACATGTGTGTTTTGCGAATACAACTCTTTCGATTTCATATAGTACATTGCATGTGTAGCAAAAACTAAAAATAAAAGAAATGTCGTTGAACGTGTCAGAAACAGACATAATTTCCGCTATTGGCGCGTCGCGATGAATTATTATTGGCAATGAATGTCATGTAACTAACGTAGTAATCTAGTAATTATGTAGGTCAATGACTTTAAAGGTATTGAGATGGGTATGCTGGTACACCATCTTTGTAATATTTCTTGGTTTTAATAGTAATTTCTGTAACAAGTGCATAAAGTGTATTTTTTACGAATGGAAAGTTTGACAGCACGAGCCGTTAGGCGAGTGCGGCAATCCCATAAGTAAAAAAAAGACACTTTATGCATGTGTTACATACTATGTTTTTTCTACGACCATATAAAAATTTCCCAAATTATTAGTTATACATGTTTTATTTATTTAAACTTATTAATTTTAATTTTGCAGCACAGCCATTATATTGCAACAAAGAATCATAGCCTCCTTATTTTTTAAGAGACAATTATCCTTTTTATAACTATGCCGTGATTTAATTTTAGAAAATGGTATGTACTTACTTTTGTAGAAATAATACTAAAACAGTATAAATTCCTTTTTAATTTCTTAGTCATCCAAATTTATTATTACAATTAATTTTAAATAATTTGTATTAAATTTATTCGCAAACTGTCAAATTTTAAAACTAGTGACACGTGAACTAAAAGAAATAATGACGAAATGAAAGGTAACTTGACCGTTTGGTTCAGTTGATGTCGCGTTTACTGTTACATTGCATAAATTGATATATAAGTTTCTTGTAGTATGCATGGAAACAAATCACTTATTCAAAGTGTGAAAAAAGCTTCGAAGTGTTAAAAAAAAGTTAGTTTTTTTAACACTATATGTAGTGTACTAGAATGGAGTATTTTATCTTCATGTTAACGATTTTTTTAACGGTCTTGGAAAAAAGATATTTAAGAGCTAGGCAGATAGGAAGTTTGCAGAAAAGGGCTGCCAGTAAAAGATCTATATATTGCAATCCTATTATTAAAAATAAATCTATAAACAAGTACTAAAATAAAGAACTTTTAGACTTATTTTTATCTTAGAATGGGCATGATGACAGTTTTTAAAAACTGTTCTGATATGTTCAGAAGCTATTTAAAAAAATATCTGTGTAAAAAATGGTGGCTTGGTCGAAAAAATATACGAGGTGTTTCTCTTTACAAAAGCTGTAAGGATACAAAGCAGCAACACTACCTCTAGTAGTTGTATGCTCTAATGGTTCATCAAATAACAAACTAGAATTTGTTATATTGAACTCACTTTATTTACTCGTGACGTCATTTCCTTTAATTGATGTTTTCGTATTTATGGGGGACTTAAGTAAACACGCTGTATGTTTTCTATGAATAAGATTAACAAAAATTTAGCTTTTTTGCCTTTTATTTTTTTGTCTTACTCACTTTTCGAGTACAGAAAATATCCTTTATAGTAAATCTCTTCACCAAGAAGAAACATGGGAAAACTAACTACTGAAGGGAGTGGAAAAACAGGTGACAATTAAAAAAATATGGAGTAACAATTAAAAAACACTTATCCAATTAGGGAAAAAGTTAATTGCTAACAATAAAAACCTAAAAAATGAAAAAAATATCAAATAAAAATTATATCCTAAAAAATATATAAATATAGATAAAATAAAAATATAAATAATATTGCTGCACTTATCTCTCATTTTAACATAATGTTACTTTGTACCACTTTTTCATGGAACCTCTTAATTAATTTAGTAAATTTCTGTTATTCTGAATATTATTATAAGGCAATTTAGTATTTGTTATTGTTCTTACATAACTGATATGTATTATAAAAAGCAATTTAAAAACATACAAATAACTGATAAAATCTGGTAGTAAAAACTAGTAACTTTTTATTAATAAAAAATATGAACAATGTTGCATCCCGGTACTTATATTAATTATAGATTTTTCATATATACTTATCTATTTTTTAAAATAATATAATAAAAAATAAAGCAAATAGTAACTAGGAACATTTTAACTGATAATAAATTCATTAAGTTTATTTTTGTATAATACATTTAAATTATCCCTTATATACTTAAGATAATAAAAGGTTAAAGGTCGAAATGTAATGAATGCCAAGGATTGTTATTTAATTACCCTGCAAAAGTATCAGAAATGAGGATTTTAAGTTCGTAATCTCAGTACAGAAAAATACTTTTCAAGAAATTGATTTCGTTTTTAGGTGCGAGTTTATATTCGATTTTTTTTTGGTGTTATTTTTTTATCCCATTTTTACTGTGCCACTAAATATTAAGAAAATTGAAGGTAAACTCGGACTAAAGGTACGTTAAGTGAATATACAACACTGGAAGTTTAAGTAAGTTGTCTGAAATTATATTATGTTGTATTCAACCGAAATTAATAGCCCTACGCGTAGTCATGGTTACCGTGTTTTTAACCATTGGCTAAATTTTTGATTATTTGGATATAGACCTACGGTTCTCTATCACGACATCCAAAACGTGGGGGTAAATCGTAAATATTTGTGGTTGTAAAGATTACGGTTGAATCATGGGTGGCAATATTTATACAGGGTGGCCCACCATATTCGACACGGTCTGTAGCTGGATAACCATGGGGTTTTTAAAAAAGTAAATACTGAAACATATACAGGTCGGATAAGGCCACAGTATAAAATTATTTTACTCTATACAGGATGTCTCAAAAAAGTGTGACGTATCAAAGTTATATTTTTTTAAATGGAACACCCTATATTTTATGACGGTTTTAGATTCTACATAAAAAAATAATTTAAGTTTGTTCATAGTACCAAGTGTCTAATTTTATTCGTTTTTGTGATATTTGATTTTTTTCAAAATGCAGGGTGCAATTAAATTAATTTTATTTTAACAATATAAACTCATTAAGTTTAAAATTTGTTACAAGATTAGGAAAAGTCTGCCTTATCATACGTAGGTCATATCGAGATCATAGATTATACAGGGTGATCAAAAAATAATTTCAATTTTTAGAAAGTCAAATTGCAATATCTCTCTTATTTTAAATGGAACACCTTGTATTTTTTTACACCACATGATGACAAACCAAATGCTCTTTCAAATGGTGTATAGGTTGCCTATACCTATCTTTTATACTTTTAAGTAAATTCCGTTTTAACATATTTTTATTCCAAATGTCTATTTAAATGTAAGTAGGCTGTGATATAGCTATGCCTATTTACTAAGCCGTTATTGCAAAATGTAAATTTGTTGGAAAAAGCACAAAATTAAAAGATTTTGTATTATCTGCCACTATTTTAAAAATTCACAGAAAAAAAAATTCATTAGTTGCTATAATGCTACTTCCAATAACACTTATTTCAGCTGAATGTGGTAATAATAAAACTTGTGTTTTTAAACAATCCTAATAACGCCTCTGGTCAGTTATGACGACATTCTGTGACCTATAACTCGTTTCTTCCATTATCCATAATCACTGTGTCAAATTATTTTAAATAAACTATATAATGTGTCCCCACGGATGGATTTCTCCTGGACCTATATTTTTTCAGGATTAACCTCTGAGACTAAAGTAAACCATTTTTTTTCACATCCTACCAGTATTATATCATCTTTTGATTGTTGTAAAAGAAGGGTTTTTATTTAAAAATCATTGAAAATTCTTTTAAACTGACTAAAACACTAGTAATCAATAAATGGTCGTTGTTAATTTTCTTAAGAATAATATTAATGGCATAGCTATGTCACAGCCAACTGTTACATTTAAATAGACATTTGGACTAAAAATTTGTATAAAACAGATTTTACTTAAAAGCACAAAAGATAGGTATAGGCAACCTATACACCATTTGAAAGAGTATTTTATTTGTCATCATGTGACGTAAAAAAATACAGGGTGTTCCATTTAAAATAAGAGAGATATGGCTATTTGATTTTCTGAAAAATTGAAATTATTTTTTGATCACCCTGTACAATATTTGATCTTGATTTGACCTACGTATGATATGGCAGACTTTTCTAATCTTGTTACATATTTTAAAGTTTAAGAGTGTTAAAATTGTTAAAGTAAAATTAATTTAATTGCACCTCTGCATTTTTAAAAAAATCAAATATCACAAAAACGAATAAAATTAGACACTTGGTACTATGAACAAACTTAAGTTATTTTTTAATGTAGAATCTAAAACCGATAATATCAAATTCTACAGTGAAAATTTCCCTTCGATATTTTATTCGTTAATTAAATAGGGATTTGATCATGCCGAGTAATGATTTTTAATTATTTACGCGAAAACCGTGCATCAAATAAAGAAAAAGTCAAAATTTCAAATTTGTGTCAAACTAAATGGGAATTTTAAAAAATATTTTTAAATTAGAAAATGCAGTGGCGTACAATTTTTTTCTTTAAAAATATCTACCTTAAACCCTTCATGAACGACACTGGTAAAGAAAAAATTCTTGTATGCCAAAAATGTGTTTTGGTGCATATGGTATAAAAGTTATTATAAAAAGACACAAAATAAAAAAAAATACACCCTGTAGTTCAAAAACTAAGATTTTTGGACATATTTCATATGAAGTTTTTTTCATATTTGTTATTGTAGAATTAGCCTTTGAAGTTTGTCGGATTAGTTGTTAAACACCTTGTATTTGTTGTGGCATTAAAATAAAATCAAAATTATTTTTTTAATACCTTAATAATTAACAATATTTTACTTAGGTTTGTGATTTTGCATGATAACCTATAATTTTACTACCCTTTATAAATGTAACATAGAGTTTTAGCATCGATTTGCTTTTAGTTACTATTGGTTACATTATTAAAAAAATGCAAAATTGAAGTTAAAAAATTTTATGCGATAAAACATACTATTCGTTTACTTATTTTATTATTAAGTATTTATTTTAACATAAGTGATAAAAATATCTTGAAATTATTTTACACAACAATATTATGAAATTTTTTAATTTAACAAGTTGATTTACAAGTATTACTTATATTATAGCTACAATTTTAAATTTCTTTTAGGTATATAGTTGAAGATATGAATTAACAGGGATAAAACAATAAGACTGATTATTATTTGGGAGCAAAATTCGAAAAGATGAGTTACAGGGAGAGAGAGTATTTATACAACGAAAAAATGGCGTTACAGTCCAACCTGGACAAGGTATGTTAAGATAATTTATTTTATGTTTCTTGGTATTATTTTATGAAACCTCGGGCCAACTCATTGACAAACTACCTTCACTAACAACCTAATTTTTCTTTTTTGTAATAAACGTCTCACTTACCATTATTTTTTAATATCTCACATTAAATAATATGTTTTACATTTCACACTTTTCTTCTTCAATTATATTTCTATATGCAGGAGTTGTATCTAGAAAATAGCTTTGTTCGCAGGTCTAGTAATGAACTGATTCTGAACTAGAACCGAACTGGTTTAGAATTGTTTTAAAGCGCATGTCTAGTTATTTATTAGCTCGGAATTTTTATTTACCGCGAACGATTTTCTATACAGCTGAGGATGTATTCTAACCTAGCCTTTGGTTAGGATTTTTTATGGTTAAATTGGAAACTACACAAAAAAATTAAATTCAGACAAAAAGGTAAATTTTTATGTTGTCGAAAGCCACTCGAGGTCTCTCGGCGGAAGACGAGGGATTCCCTGCCTCCTCTCGTTTTTAATATAAGTATGTGTATTTAACTAAAGATAAAATTCAAACAACAAGAAATGGTAAAATCTTGAAGATTGTCTATATTTTTTAATTAAATCTTCATTTATTTTATTGCATTCATACATTCATACGGAATACAATTAAAAATCCTTTATTTGTATACGTTCAGAATCACAAAAATGTAAAAAAATATTTAACAGGTATATTAACCCGCATAAAAGTGGCAGAAACAAATAAACTGTAATACAACGGTTTATTTCTGTACCACAAAAACAGAAAACAGCTGACCATGTCGACAATGCGCATGAAATTCGAACTGAACTTATAGTTCCAACAAAAATCCCAGGACTGCTAATCAGGTTACGAACCAGTAACGAACTGATTCCATTGTAACCCGCGAACACAGAACTGTTACTAAAAATTCAGGATTTTACTAACCGCGAACAAAGCTAATGATATCAGAGGTTTAAAATAACATAACATAAAATAGAAACACAACTATCTAACACTAACAGTAACAATAAGAAATATTGTTGTCAAAAAACCGCAGAAATTGACGATAGAAATAAACAACAACAAAGTTTACGGAATATAAATATATGGTACTCACTGGCATAGATAGGGGCGGGGGTGGTGTTGGTACAAGTTAAATATTAAAGAATTTGAAAGCAGCCAAAATTAATAATATCTTTGTATATAATCTCCTTGGAATTAAAATAATGTTTATTCCTTCGCGTATCATATTTAAATACTGGGATATTAACACAAGCCCCTCCAAAAAGAAATTATAAACTGTCTGCCCAGCGAGTGTACCCCGATCCTTGATTGAAAGAATGCGGAAAAAAATTTGTTGGTTTTAAGATGTTTCCAGTTTTTTTATCCTAATTTATTTTACACTATTTTATTTTAATATTTAATATTTGATTGAGGTACCCTCAGGTACCTGTTTTAATTTTTGTTATTGTTGTTATTTTTGATTCCTTAAAGTGATTTTTATTTTATAGCATATTACATATTTTTTTAAAAGAACCAAATATAATATGTACTATGGTTAAATATGTATGTCGCCCCAATATATTTCTACACTTTCAATAGTTTGGCAACAATTTCTGCGAACAAAAAGCCTTTACAGATTGGTGGCCGTCGAAACAGGCCTCCAAATCATCGTCGAATGATATTCGAGGATGTCGATTTCTTCCCCTCTCCCTTCAGACATAGTTATAGATATAGTTACACACTCTCTTCTCTCTATTTTTTTCTTGGTTTTGGTCCCTTCAGGTCCAATCCACCACTCTCCCTTTCGGACTATGCTTTCCAGGGCTTCATCGGCGGAAAATCTGGATAATCGAGCTCGTAGCTTCCAGAAATTCCAAAAGAAAACAAATAATTCAACAATCGATGCAATGCATAATTTGGCGGCTGTCAAACCAAGATCTGCTACTGATGTTACGTATAACCTTTACTTTCACTACTGACAGTTTCCATGGCACGCCCATCTATTTTCCGCCATTTGAGAAATACCTCGTGTTCACCACCAAACAGGATACCATCAGCTTATAGGAATCTTCGCTCACAGCGCTTAGATCCAGAAGAAAGATGCCGTCAATTTAGCGTGAATCTTTCCTTGATCCCCGAAGGTAAAACGTTTGTACGACACTTCTAGCAGCCACTCTGGAAAGAACTTTGTAGTCCTCTACGCACGTCCGCACTGTCCGGAGGTCAAACAAAGAGTTAGTTACACACTCGTTGCACTCTTTCCGCGGTCTTCGTGTAGTGCGGTTCACGTTTACGTAGAAGTCTACATAGACTTCCCGGGTAGGCGGCTGAAGGCGTCGTACGAGCGTAGCTGTACCCTTGGGGATCGAGAAAAGATTCACGCTAAATTGGGGCTTCTTTTCTTCCGGGGCTAAGCGCTGTGAGTGAAGATTCCTAAAGCCTGAAGTTCTTACGTTTTGGTGTTGAACACATGGTGTCTTCGTATGGTCGAGGAGGTGCGCATGCCTTGCAGCAAAACGTCAGTAGTGAAAGTGACGGTTATGCGCGATACCAGTAGCAGCCTCTGGCTTGACAGCCACAATTTATGCATGTTCAGAAGTTCATACGCTGTTGTTGATTGTTAGAAGTGTTTCTTATTCATATGCTAGGAAAGTCTGGGAGTTTCGAGCTCGATTATCCAGATTTTCCACGGACAAAGCCGGGAAAGCTTATAAGCAATAGCTTATATGACCGGAACGGGAGAACTGGCGAGTTGACTTAGTATCAGAGCCATAAAACAAAGAGATAGATAGATAGATACACACTCGGTGGCCGAACAGTACGCTACTGCTCGCTATAAGTTTCATAATATTTTTCACTTATCAACTCTTTTCGAAAATTGCCACAGCTGTTTCCCTAATCCGCTAATCAGTTTTAAACTATAAATTCTAAGAGCCGATAGAGGGTAAATTTAACCCTAATTTTATGTAAAATAAACTTAAGCACGAACGCATAACTGCCGATGTAAAAAGTTTCACGCAAAGAATGCATTAAATATAGGTGGAAAGTAAAGATTAGTGGAAAATTTTTGAAAAGATTATTAGTAACCTATTTTCTTTAGAAAGTTTATAGTGGATTTCCATGTAACAACTTATAAATGTTTTTTTTTTGTAAAATATTCTAATTACTAAAATTTAGGAAAATGTATGTCGGCTTTAGAAATAATTTTAGTTTTTATTATCGGTTTGATTTTTAGTACTAATTTTTACAAATCCAATCTTGGCGTCACCTAGTGCTTAGAATAAATTTAAAAATAAGAAATAGCGGTTTTCTCTTTTTATATTATGGCCTTTAATTAGGAACAACTTAGAAGCTAGGTTAATAGCGGCATAACCGAAGCAGAT
Organism: Listronotus bonariensis; assembly: GCA_014170235.1. Taxonomy (NCBI): domain Eukaryota; kingdom Metazoa; phylum Arthropoda; class Insecta; order Coleoptera; family Curculionidae; genus Listronotus; species Listronotus bonariensis. The sequence goes on from JACEGR010007574.1 coordinate 34,464, forward strand.
GCCTCTGATTTCATTGCGAATTGCTTAAGGCTCGTAACATTTACAGGTACAGGTAAACGAGATATGTTTCTGTTAATTGCGCTTGGATTTAGAAGCTCCTAATTTTGCTAAAAGTAAAATGTCAGGATAGTTAAAACACTGCTATAGTTTGATCCATATTTAATTAATTCTGAAAGCAATGCCGCAAAATAAGGAAAATATTATATTGTAAACAAACTCTTTGGTGAACAATCAAAATCGCTCTATATAGGGTCGCGACATTCAGCCAAATTGCTTTGACGTGTTATGACGTCACATCTCCCATTTTTAGGCCATGTTGTTTAGTGCCGGAGTGTATTTTTGCATTTTACCAAGTTATAGCTTAGTGACTTAAGGGTCTGATACTTTGGTTTTTGAATAAAAGCAAATGCTTTGTAGCACAGTAAAATAAATAATGTATATTAACATTGGTTAATTTTTAAACAGACCCACCTCAAAAATTCATGCTGGAACCCTTCACCACTCCTTCAAGTTACAACTGTAAAATATAATAATTAATAGTTTAAAAACTAAAAAAACACGCTTTTATATGCAACCGAACTAAAAATTAAAAAATAATTTTTCATTAAAAAAATATTTTCACTTCATAGTAAAAAGCGTGGGGTGCTTAATATATTAAATGTTATAATTATTATATTTGCCAATATCTATGATGGAAAAGTTATGAAAAATAGTAAAATGCACCCCACGCTTTTTACTATGAAGTGAAAATATTTTTTTTAATGAAAAATTATTTTTTAATTTTTAGTTCGGTTGCATATAGAAGCGTGTTTTTTTAGTTTTTTTAAACTATTAATTATTTTTCATTTTTTAGTTCGTTATATCATTTAAAATATTACCTTTTTAAACTAAAAAGAAATTTACCATAAATGTTTTTTTCTAAATATGAGTTTACTTTAGTTTACTTACCTTAAGTGATATTTTAATGTAGTTTGCTAATCTCCATTTCCAGTCTTTGTCCTAATCTAACATTCGGTACAAGTAGGTACCTAACACTCAATAAAGGCCTTCTTTTAGAAAGTATAAATGGAAGATGGTATAAAAGTTATATGCAATTACGAACCTTTTTGGTTATAGGTTATGTGATTTAGGAACTATTTTGCTTACGAATGATTATTCTGGCTGCGGAGGACCATGTTAATTATTTATTTGCTTCTTGTATTTCAATTAAAGTGTATACTTTGTTTTTAATAGCTTAGTTAACTGATTTTTTCAACTTTAATTTCACATTAAAGGAATTTTAGGTTATGTTATGACTGAATGACTGTGAATTTTGTCAGATGTCAGTTGGTAATACATATTTCTGTTTTATGACCGCCTGTTTTAAAAACAAGTGAAGGTCATTCGTTCGTTAAAAAAACAGATGAAGGTTATACGCTCCCGGAACGAATACGTTCAGCGAACGAATGAGTTCAATTTAGCAGAATTGAGCCCCTGTCCCCAACCCGTCGGCAAATGTTGTCAAGTTCGATTATTCAATTGTCTAATCTGGCGCATCCGCCAGAACGTACGATTTTTCACTTTTCCGGTTTTCCTGGAAAATGCTGGAACTTAACGGGATACTGTTTTTAAATTATTGCATCTTCATCGGTCCTTGATACGTGTGCAAAGTTTCAAAGAAATCGAATAGCTGGAAGTTGGTTAAAATTAGGCTCAAAGATTCCGTTACATAGATAGACAGATGGATAGATAGTTACAACCCAAGTTAATAAAAGCGTGTTAAAAAAAAGTTATTTTATTGTCGTTCGACCACTAATTTCTGTATGATAGAATTATTTAAATTTATTTTTTGTTTTTTTATGCAAGACTACTACAAAAAAATTGAGCGGAATATTCATACGACACTTTTTTACCGTATGTCTCCCAAACCCTTCACTAAAAAAATTTAGAAGACATAAAAATAACGATAAATTGTGTTAAAAATGGTTAGGTGAAAGTTATTATATTATGAACTTCAGTAAAATTAATTTTTATAACACCGAAATCACTTCCCTGAAACTTTCCTGTGAAAGAAACAAAGTCATTAATAATGTCTGCATTTCAACCGCTATTGCTCTTTAAAAAATACATTTTGATAAATAATACAATAATAAAAAAATAAAGTAGTTTACTCTTGGAGAAAAATCATATTTTTGGAGATTCGCAAACCGTGTATACAAAATTAATATTTTTTTCTTCGTGAATCATATTTTTTTAACAGCAAAACTTTTTATCAAGAGTTAATTTTTATCGAAAAATTAACTTTTTTATCCATTTCTTCTTTGGTCTCGCAGTCTGCCTTCTTCGAAGCACGTTCGCCGGGTGAAGTCCTCTGTTTCGACTGTTCCATGGACTCTGGTGTGTAAAGATGGGTCCACATTTAAATTATTTTGAAAGCGATGCCGCCAAGTACATAAAAAATGATAAAGTAAACAAACCCTTTTGTGAACAATGATTTATTGCAGCAAAAAATATTTAACCCGACGAGTTTCTAGTACCACGCCACGTGCCACCGGTTTTATAGTAGGACAGAGGCAAAATAAGAGGATATTTTGTTAGTACGTGATACGTGTTTTAGCAATTTTTTTATTATTATTTATCTAAAAATATGTAATCAGGCTCTGTCCGAAGCTGTGTGCATTCGAAAAGGGTTGTTTACTTTATCATTTTTTGTGTATTTTGCGGTGTTGCTTTCAGAATGAATTAAATGTGGACCTATAAATGTTTCGTCGACGGTCACGAAATGACGCAGAAACTCTTTCGAATTGCGCCTAAACAGAGTCAAACACTGCTCTGAAGTGCAGTGGCGTTGCGTGACCAAATTTAGGGGCAGGCGAAGTCGTATCCGCAAGGCCCCTTTGGGCGACAATATTATGACGATGATGAGAAATTATTAAGGAGCAAAAAAGAGGTCTTTATTTTTTCTTACGAGGCCATTATTATCCTCTGGAAAAAATACAGTTATGCGGAATTTCGGGCCTCCAACACCGTCCGCATCTTTCATTTCGGTACTTGTGCTATATCACATTCCATACCTTCACCTTGCCGCGAAGCCGTAGGCGGCCGCCTACACCGTCTACGCCTAGCTACGGTACTGCTGAAGTGGTCTTACGATTGCGCTTTTTGTCCGCAGTAGGGCAACGAGGCAACCCATCTCGGCTACAACTTTCTTATTCCCACCATTTGAGCAACCTCTCGCACCTTTATTCCACGGTTCGCCAATACGAGATCCACGATCTCTCCCGATTTTTGTTACGTTGTCCTTTGTGGTAGTCGTTTTTGTAGCTTCTTAGCGTGGCTCACAAAAACCGACGTGCGACCACGTTGAAACTCGTTAAACCAATTTTTGACGGTCGCCACTGAAGGAGAAGAGTCATCGTACACAGAAACCAAGCGTTCCTTGATTTCGCTGCGCGACTTCCCGCGACACGATCAAAACAAAACTACCAGCCCGCTCGAATTGGACTGAAATTTTGACAGTAGCCGTCTACGAGAATATATAGAAGGGTAAGTAAAGATCTATTCAATAGTAAAAAGCCACAAGAGTCATAAAAATAAGGACGGCAATCAACTATTGCTGTCTAAACGCGTCGTTTACAAGTGTGCGAGCAACAAAAAGGGTAAAAATTGAAAGTGAGTCAGAACTGATTACGCCGCGCGCCGTGGCATTTTTATTATTGACAATTAGTCTACTTATCGGACCGCCCTCGTAGATGTAAATAAACGCGTCGTTTACAAGTGTGCGAGCAACAAAAGGGTAAAAATTGAAAGTGAGACAGAACTGATGGCGCCGTGGCATTTTTATTATTGACAATTAGTCTACTTGTCGGACCGCCCTCGTAGATGTAAAAATTACTCCTGTTCTAAAACTACGATTGAACTTGGCATAGTCTGGCTCTGATGTACAAGCTTGGTAGAATCGTCTTACGTTTTTTAACTGTTATTGGGTTTTAACATAGTTTTAACTAATATAGTAGAAATTTTACCCCAGCGGAATCAACAAATGAGAATCAAGATTTCTAGTTACCAAACGTAGGAACATTCAGAGTCGGTCCATATAGGGTCGCGACATTCGGCCATATTGCTTTGACGTGTTATGACGTCACATCTCCCATTTTTCGGCCATGTTGTTCAGTGCCGGAGATACACTCAGTTTATTGTATTAGTAGAACAACCGTTTACACAACAGTTGTTAATTATTATTAAGATGTAAATCCTTTTACTTTAAATAAAAAATATTTGGAATTACATCTTTTAACAAATATCACTTCCAAATCAATGCAAAATAAAATGCGCAAATTCTAGACGCCACTGGATTGATCATCGGCTTTGAGTTTACCCAGTCTTGACAAACTTTTCTCCGTGGAGTGCCCTTTCTTGCATCCCCGATCTCGAACCGCCTAAAAGTTGAGGATGTGTCGCAACCTTATAAATATAAACTAACCTTGTGTGCATTAGAATTCAGAGAATTGATATTTTATAACCTAAAATACTTCAAAATTGACATTTTTATAACTTAGAATTTCTTTAAATGACATTTTTGTACATAGTGTTTGTTTTCGTGTTAAAACTAAGTATGCACTTTATTGTAATCCGTTCGACTCTTTGAATTTGTAATACGTTTTTTCCTACAAAGGGAAAAAACAATAAATAACTTGGCGTTTTATATCATTTATTATTATTACAGCCAAATAAAATATATTACATAATTTTTAATTTATATTATCAGTCAACAGATGCAAAATTATAATTAATATTCTCCGCTTGCTTAATGCATTAAAAAATTTGGTAAAATTTCTACAAAACCCTTTTTATTTTTCGCATAAACAATGACATGTTTCGCTCTCTTTACATTAAATTAGACCCATCTTGCATCCCCATCTCTTTTGTCACTGTTTTGATCTAAAACCCAAATCTCATTTTAATATACTGATTAAATATGATTTTCTTGATTTGCTGTGTTATATGCATCCAAAAATAACTTCGTCTTAAAACATACCTTAGAAATCTCTAAAAGAAACATCCTTTAATCTATATTGTATGTGGGGTATCATGTTCCTTTTTTTTATAAAGTCTATAATTTTCATCACGAATATGATTAGGCTTTTGAAGTTCTTAGTTTTAGTTGCTGCTACTTTTTTGAGTCACATTATTGTTATACATTGCGTCTTAATTATTGAATGGATATTTATAAATTTTTACGGCTTCAGATTCTTCTTTAATTGCTTTATGAGGGCTATCATCCTTTTTAAAGTATTTCATGACATAAATAATAATATTTTATGCCGAATAGGACATTTGCTTCGTTTTTACAAAAAATTTGACACAAAAATTATTTTGACGTAACCAACTAAAATTATTTTAAATGTGTCAAGGTACGACGGCACTTTTTACTGGTAATTTTTTGTTTCATCTGGTTTGGTAAAGTTGGATAAAGTAAAAAGTTTCCACTGGGAAAATATTTCTACTATAGTTTTGATTAATGAAAAAGGAAAATTACTCCCACTTCAGTCAAAATATTAAGGTAAATAAGTTACGGGTAAATTACGTAACTTAATGGCGCCCTCATAAAATGTCAATCAAGGAGCAAAAGATGTCAATGGATGTCAAAATATGCATTTTAACAGATTTTCTGATTAACTTGTAAATAAACCATATCATTGAGTAAAAAATTTACAAGGTAAGTTAGTTATTCTCCCTGCAAGTGTTAAACGAAACAAGCCATAAATTTATTTTAAAAAAACGTTTTATTCACTTGTAATAGGTAAAAATTCTAGCCACATTCTCGCGACAAATCGATTTAAAAGCCAGCAAGTTTATTAACAGCTAAGTATATTTTTGGTAATGGTCTCGAAAGTGGAAGAAACTCCGATTTGGACCAAATCTGTTATACGGGGGTTTTTTGAAGCGTTGATTGCATATCTACAATATTTTTGGTAATTTTCTAGAAACCTGCGGCAACTGCCTGGTATACTGGGGTTTTTGGGGCGCTGATCACGAATCTGAAAATTATTTCGGCAGAAACGATTTGTTCTCGAGATATAAGTACATCATCAAAGTTTAAATTTGAACTAAGCTTATTTTCACTATATTTCCCCTTCTTTTGCAAATAATTCTTGATTTAAAGCTAAAGTGTTACACAATATTTGATTTTCACCTTTTAAAACCCTGTTTTTCTACGTTTTTTACAATAGTTTTGCATTAAATTGCGTAGCTTTTCTTTGATAATGCGGCAACCATACATACACATAGGGCTTCATGGCACACTGGAATTATAGTGATTAAAAGTATAGCTATGCAATTTAATGCAAAAATAATGTAAAATACGTAAAAAAACAGGGTTTTTAAAGTGAAAATCAAATATTGTGTGCCACTTTAGCTTTAAATCAAGCGTTGTGTGTAAAAGAAGGGGGGATATAGTAAAAATAGGATTAGTTTAAATTTCAAGTCTGATGATGAATATCTTAAGAACGAAACGATTCCGCCAAAAAAATTCTTTCAGATTCGTGATCGATATACCAAATTTCGTCAAAATCTGAGTTGCCGCAGGTTTCTAGAAAATTACCAATTCTTGATATAATTAATAATAAATTGGCACACAGTACTTTATGAACAATTTTAATAAAACCTGTTTTTTTACTTTTTGTAACATCGGTTTTTTTGAATTGCAAATATTTTACTCCTAAACGCCGCAACCATGCATACACAAATGTATTCCTTTATGCTTTAAGCTGTCACAGGCGAGTAGGTTTAAAATAAACGTAAAGTATAAAATTAACAAAAAGTTTTAACAAGGGGTTTTATTGTTTAATAAAATATATGCGAATTAAATGTAATAAGAAGGGGGAATATAGTGAAATTATGGTTAGATTGATTTTGCCGCAACTTTCTAGGCAATTACCTTTTAAAGTAATTCAGTATTAAGGGTGTTACCCAGTATTAAATCTTGAAATAAAATAAGGCCAAGAAATGAACTATTTTAGTTATTAGAGAATTATTGCACAGTAAAATAAGGCCAGACACTAATAATACCGGCCTTATTTTGACATCTGAGCTTGCGCAGATGCAAAGTAGGATAAGGACTCCCTTAATAAGTATAGTGCCTGGCTTTACTTATGTCGGTTTTAGGTCGTGCCTCCTTTTAGTCTTATTTTAACTTCGGAGCTGGTCGCGTAAACCGAACAGCTGCATGGCCCAAAATCGACAAGTTTTTAGAAGTAAAAATACTTAAAACCTTGCTTTTTTAAATGTATTTTTATAATTGTGTTGAAGAAATCCCTACAACACAAAACAATTAAGAAAATCCACTAAAAATGTTACCCCTTTTTTAGGTTAATGGCACTGTCAACATGATTTGCAATAACTCTAAATTATTGGTACAAACACTATTTAAATAAGGCCGGTATTAATAATTCCCGAGCTTAATAAGGCAACTTGCAATAATTCTCTATAGCTAGGTATATTTTTATTTTTAGTCCCATTACACATGATAGTCCCCTTACGTATGAGACGTACGAACGACCTACCCCCTACGCCTAATGCATTAAAAGTAATGTAACCTTTCACATGGACTCTTTGTTTGACCTCCGAACAGTGCGGACGTGCGTAGAGGACTACAAAGTTCTTCCCGGAGTGGCGGCTAGAGGTGTCGTATTAACGTTTTTTGCTTTCGGGGATCAAGGAAAGATTCACGCTAAATTGACGGCATCTTTCTTCTGGATCTAAGCGCTGTGAGCGAAGATTCCTATAAGCTGATGGTATCCTGTTTGGTGGTGAACACGAGGTATTTCTCAAATGGCGGGAAATAGATGGGCGTGCCATGGGAACTGTCAGTAGTGAAAGTGAAGGTTATACGTAACACCAGTAGCAGATCTTGGTTAGACAGTCGACAATTTATGCATTGCATCGATTGTGGAGTTATTTGTTTTCTTTTGGAATTTCTGGGAGCTACGAGCTCGATTATCCAGATTTTCCGCCGACGAAGCCCTGGAAAGCATAGTCCGGAAGGGGAGAGTGGTGGATTGGACCTGAAGGGACCAAAACCAAGAAAAAAATAGAATAGAATAGAATAGAACCTTTCACATGCAGGCGCGGCGCTAATTGGAATCCATTACTTTCAATGCAAAACTTTCTGTCGGGCGTAGGACCTAGGGCGTCCGGCGTCCGTACGTCTCATATGTAACGGGACTAAGCCGTAAAATACATTTTATGCATAAACGTAAGTCGTTTTATTTAGCTTCATATAAGCATTATTAAAAATCCCGTCATCTAAAGAAGATACTAACATTTTATTCGAATCCATATTCCTTTTAAAACTAGCCGTGGTCGTAAATAGCCTGTCGACAACGTTAAAACGTTACAACACTATAAATCTTCGAAAAAGATAGTATTTTATAAGTTTTCCCTTGATACTGAATCCCGTAAAAAGACACATTATAAAAATTGGTGCCGAAGATTTTATAGGTCCGTAAAAATATGATTTCCGATTTGCTGCCATCGCAAAATAAGCCCTTTATTTTGAAACAAAATTTCAGGAAAAGGGAAGTCTGTGTTCAAGCCCAGTGATGCTGATATTTATTATATAATAAATAGTTTATTACTTTCCCTAAAATTACCTAGGTAATTTTACTAAGAATGTTTACTATTTATGGGAAAAATGTAATAAAAAATAAGAAAATAGTTAGTCTACAACTAGTGTTAAGCTTTTAAGTAGTTGCCATCATGGATTTCGTTAAAAATTTAGCAATGAAGCAAACCGTGCGAAGGCAGTTTTTGTTTATCTGCAGTTCAAGTCTAAATAACGAAGAACTTACGCTTTATGGCTATATATAAAGTTTGTCGAAACACTGACTATTATCCTGCTTTGTGTTATTTAGGTTGTCAGACAATGATGCCTAATATTTTCCGTGATATTTAATAACTAATCAGGTAATTTATGTAAAAATTCTTTGCCAAATTGAATCTAGATACCCATTTTTATCAGCTGTTTGATCGAATTGCAACACTGTGCTCCTTAATTTGAATTCCCAATACCCTATTTTTTTATTATTTGTAATCAGTTGCTTGTATCAACTTTGTTATGACCCAAAATTATCGTTTTTTTACTCCTGTCAATTTTGAAGATATGGTATTAAACTTAAATACAAAAACGACCAGGTATGGTCAATTATCTCAAAAACGATCCAACCGAAATTTGTCAAAATTAGTATAGGGGAGTAACTGGACATTTTTAATTCAGGTATTGCATTTGCGATGTTTTATAAATATATTTACTTATTCCGTTTCCTTAACTTTTTTTTAAAGAACCTTAAAAACGTCGCAATTTTTCACACCTGTAATAATTTTGACGAATATTGGTTGAATCTTTCTTTAAAGAATTGACCATATCTAGGTGTTTTGTGTTAATTTCGAAAAAAGCATGATGCTATATCTACGAAATTGACAGGAGTAAAGAAACGATAATATCAGGTTATGATAATGTTGATACAAGCAATTGATTACAATAGTAAAAAGTAGGGTATTCCATTTAAAATTTTAAAATTCCCCAACCTACAGAGAAAACTAGAAACTTGGCAACCTTGCAAATACAATTTTTTAATTCTTCATGTTCAGTTCAAAGAGAATAGACAAGGACCCTTGTCAGTTCTCTTTGGTTCAGTTACCCTTTGGCACAAAATTTGTTTTATTTTATCTTTGACAATTGCTGAGATAATCCACCGTTCCGATTTTTTCTACTAACCCTGTATATTCTCCTTCCGAAAGACGGCATGCATCTAATTTTTTGCCTGTCTACGAATAATAAGTACGTATTATGACCCTTCGACGGGCCCTAACAAAAAGCAAGCGTCAAGTTAAAGGATACCGGTACCAGGTAAAAGTAATTAATTGAATTCCCGTTTGTTTTTAGCCGGAGATGAGAGTAATGAGAGGTCGCGGCTTCAAAAACCAGTAAAATTACAGCCATCTTGGGAAGAAAACAATCTACCAGAAGAAGAGTTGAATTTTAAAAACTTGACGATGGACGAAGCTAGTTTGCAGATTCACACGCCGCCGGACAAGTATAATTTAGTGTATATTACATTTTTGGTACACGGTATTGCCACCCTATTGCCTTGGAATATGTTTATCACTGCCATTGCGGTAAGTATTTGATTTATTATTTATTATAACTTTTTTCACGACCGTTGAAAAAATGCAGTTTTTAATCGTTAACATGAAGATAAAGTACTCCATTCTAGTACACAACATAAAGTGTTAAAAAGTAACTTTTTTTTTTAACACTTTGAATTAGTGTTTTGTTTCCATGCCTACTACAACTATAATAAACTTGAATATCAATTTATGCAATGGAACATTAACGCGGTATCAAATGAACCAAACGGTCAAGTTACCTTTGATTTCGTCATTATTTCTTTTAGTTTGTGTGTCACTAGTTTTAAATTTGACAGTTTGCGAATTGATTTAATAGAAATTATTTAAAATTAATAGTAATAATAAATTGGGATGACTAAGAAATTAAATAGGAATGTATACTGTTTTAGTTATATTTCTACAAAAAGTAAGTACATACAATTTCCTAAAATTAAATGATAACGGCATAGTTATGAAGAGGATAATTGTGTTTTAAAAAATAAGGATGCTATGTTGCAATACAGGTAATGGCTGTGCTGAAAAATTAGGTAATTTTCTAGAAACCGGCTGCAACTCCGATTTTGACGAAATTTGGTATACGGGGGTTTTTGGGCGCTGATCACGAATCTGAAAGAATTATTTGGCGGTCGCGTTTCGTTCTCGAGATATCCATCATCAAAATTGATATTTGAACTAACCTTATTTTCACTATATTCCCCCTTCTTTTTGCACACAATTCTTGATTTAAAGCTAAAGTGTCACACAATATTTGATTTTCACCTTTTAAAACCCCGTTTTTCTACGTTTTTACATTATTTTTGAATTAAACTGCGTGGCTTTTCTTTGATAATCCGGCAACCATACATACACATAGGGCTTCATGGCAAACTGGGATTAAAATGATTCAAAGTATAGCTATGCAGTTTAATGCAAAAATAATGTAAAAACGTAGAAAAACGGGGTTTTAAAAGGTGAAAATCAAATATTGTGTGACACTTTAGCTTTAAATCAAGAATTGTGTGCAAAAGAAGGGGGAATATAGTGAAAAATAAGCTTAGTTCAAATTTGAACTTTGATGATGGATATCTCGAGAACGAAACGCGACCGCCAAATAATTCTTTTCAGATTCGTGATCAGCGCCCCAAAACCCCCGTATACCAAATTTCGTCAAAATCGGAGTTGCAGCCAGTTTACTAGAAAATTACCAAAAATTAATAACTTTAAATAAATAAAACATGTAGAAACTGGTAATTTGGGAAATTTTTATACGAGTCGTAGAAAAATATAGTATGTAACACATGCATAAAATGGCTCTTTGGTAATTTTCTAGAAACTGGTAAGCAACCCGATTTAGACGAAATTCTGGTATACGGGGATTTTGGGCGCTGATCACGGATCTGAAAGAATTATTTGAGCGGAAACGTTTCGTTCTCGAGATATCTATCATCAAAGTTCAAATTTGAACTAACCTTATTTTTACTGTACTCCGCCTTTTGCACACAATTCTTGATTTAAAGCTAAAGTGTCACACAATATTTGATTTTCACCTGTTAAAACCCCGTTTTCTACGTTTTTTACATTATTTTTGCGTTAAATTGCGTTGCTTTTTTGATAATGGGGCAAACCATACATACAACACATAGGGCTTCATGGCACACTGGGATTAAAATAAGTCAAAGTATAGCTATGCAATTTAATGCAAAAAGAATGTAAAATACGTAGAAAAACGGGGTTTTAACAGGTGAAAATCAAATATTGTGTGACACTTTAGCTTTAAATCAAGAATTGTGTGCAAAAAGAAGGGGAAATATAGTGAAAATAAGCTTAGTTCAAATTTGAACTTTGATGATGGATATCTCGAGAACGAAACGTTTCCGCCAAATAATTCTTTCAGATTCGTGATCAGCGCCCCAAAAACCCCCGTATACCAAATTTCTGTCAAAATCGGAGTTGCCGCCAGTTTCTAGAAAATTACCATGTCTATTTTTACTCATGAAATTGGTAAAATCTTTTCAGGAGAAAGTAATAATTTTAAAACATTATGTGCTAGGTAAAACGCCACTTGAATATTAATCGTCAGGCGAATAATTGAAACATTTTAAGTCTTTGGGCGAAAGCTTATTGCCTAGTTTTGTGTTTTATTTTATAGTCCCTGGGCCAGTAATAAAATAGACTTCCTAATAAGAAGATTTTTTTTAAGCGGGTTTCTTTTGAATAGTCCACCACGAATATTCATACCGCCATATATGGAAGCGGCGCTTAATCTCCAGCTTCGTCAATGTCAAACGCTTCGGGTGTCGAACGGGGCGAACGTGTCACTTTTTTGTCGGACAAGCTTACTGCAATGTTCTACATGCAATTTTTAAACATTTTGCTGTAATGGTAAAGGTTACAGTCATGAAACCGTAAGGCTGAAACACACCTTTCGAGTATCAGCCTAGGCGGATTTCGCGACTGTAACCCTTACGATTTTTGGCACAATGTTTAAAAAATTGCATGTAAAACATTGTGGTTAACTTGTCCGGCAATAAAGTTCGCCCAGTCCGACAGCCGAAACATTTGACATTGACTACTACGGTAAGAGGTTTTAAAACTGTTTTTATCATAAAGTTTATTTCAGTACTAGCCCAGGGACTATTATTATGACACATTTTCATAAAAACAATACATTGTAAAACTGTTATGGTGTCTTTTTAAAAATATCTTTTTTTTCAGTATTTCACTTCATATAAATTGGATGAAAGTTACATCGGATATGAGTTTCCACACCTGGGAAATTTTATGCAGATTCTGACATTTTTGTTCGCAAATTCTAATGTACTTTTTTAACTGGTTTAATATTTTGTACCTATTAAGTAAGTACGTTTTACTGTATTTTTTTGTTTTAAAAATCTCCTAATTCAATAAAAACAATAATATTTAAAATTTTAAAAATATAACTTTATTTTTTGTAATGAAATA
>JACEGR010007575.1:0-47572 GCA_014170235.1 Listronotus bonariensis
ATTAAGAGTAAAACGTTAAAAAACACATTTTCTTTACTATTTTCAAGACAGCCTAGCGTTTTACTATTAAAATCATAAAAACTATAAGGTTTAGAGATAGGATATATTTTACAAAAAATTGTGGTAAATTTAAATTTACGGCTTTAGATAGTGGTTTTCATTTGAATTATTATTATTTACTGCCGAAAGTAACCGGAACTTCCAGTAAAACCGGAAATTTGACAAATTAATGGAAAAAGTAAATTTAAAAATCTGTAGGGGATAAGGCGTTTTTCATTATATGAAAACAACAGGAAACATAAGTCTAAAGGAGGTTTTAAATTTTAACCTTATTGACCAAAAAAAATACGTTTGTTTTTAAGTAAAGTTCACCTAACGTACTTAAATGCTCTGAGAATAGAAAAACTTTGACATTTTTTTTTTAATTTAAAGCATGAAGGGTTATTGACGATAGTTACTTTAGTTCGATCAAATATCTATATGGGGTAAGTTAAAAAAAAAGTTTCTTTTTAATTTTTAAATAAAAGGTTCTACTTTTAAAATAATATGACATTTCCTTTAATTCCTAACAAGTTTTCCAAAAAATATTTGATATGTGATATTACATTTTATTTTCGGCCCATTGTAAAATTTAATTAAAAAATACCTCCAAATAATTTACCTAAAAGTTTCAGATATAGAGCATTTCATTTTAAAATAATCTCGTCTTTGAATAACATAAAATGCTGCCGAGTTATAACAAATAAAAAAGATCAAGGTTTACGTGTTTTTAAATGGAAAATATTTACACGCTTTTGGCGAGTACCTAATATTAATATTAAGAGCTGAAACTTTGGGGGACTTTTATTGGAGGTATTTCCAACAAAATTTTCTTTTTTCTTTTTATTTACATTACAACTTAAATAATATAGAATATTAATCCTCTCCAAGTGTTCAAACCCTAAACTGTCAAGGTCGTCGAAGATTATAAATAAAACAAATAACAAAACAAAAAATAAAAAGTTAAGGCAATTATCCGTGGAAGTATCTCGAGAACTGTTTGTCTATGTGATTTAATTTTTAAAACCTCTTTTATAGAAAATTATTTTTTTAACAACTTTGTCATTTATTTATTTTCTGTAGCTTTTGTCATTTATGAGAAAGTGATAAAAAGACGAGAATTTTATCAAAAAAATAGGTTTAGTCACCCGTACTACCTCGCCAGTGTAAGTTACGACTTTTTCGCTATGGACACTTTTATAGAGCATTTAATTCTTAAAAAATCTCGTCCTTGGATGAGGCAATGACATGAAATGCTGCTGAGTTATAACAATTAAAAAGATCAAAGTTTACGTGTTTTTTTAATGGAAAATCTTCACACGCTTTCGGCGAGCACTTAGTATTATTATTAAGGGCTGAAACGTTTAGGGATTTTTTCGAAGGTATTTTTAACAAAATTTTATGATTACGCAAAAAAAAAGAAAAAGATTACCCTAACTTAACATGTAATAATATTAAAAGCTAAATAAGAGTATTACATGATTATATTATCCTAATATTACAAAAAGATATGTATATTTACAAATATATTTCACATAACTCTTGTAAAAGTAATTTCTAATTTTGTAACGGCCAACTGTGGCAAAAAATAACCAACGTTCTACGTGGTGAATTCACAAAATATTTTTAGTGCAAAACCAAAATAATTTATAAAATCTAGTACGCCTCAATATAGGGTACTTCATTAGTGCGTCGGGCTTCTACAGCGCCTTGACTATGAGAGTTAGAGATTTTGTTTAAAGTGGTTTACGAATAAGAGATAAAAGTCTATTTTTGGAAAATATTTTGTTTATATACAGGGTACTCAAACTTGCCCTACTAGAATTAGATCAATTTTTTTAAATGGAACACCCCAAATATTTTTACATATTTGGGAGTCCTTTATGTTTGCCTATACATGTGTACAATACTAGACTTATTAATTTATTAGTTTTTATGAAAATTATCTTTCTTAAAAAAATATGAAAAAATATCGTTAAAAGAAAAAAATTCCCCAAGTCGATGAAAAGGTTACTGTCTCCAAAAAAGAGTAAAATCCGATTGAAGAGGGTTAAAAGATACCCTTCTATAATTTTAAGCTAATTTTGACATACAGGGTGCTCAAAAATCGCCTCCCAGTAGTCAAAAATTCAATCGGTTTTTTCTCGATTTTTTAAATGGAACACCCTGTATATTATTATTTAGTCTAATAAAGCTTTAGTAAATAAACAATTTTAGTAATAGACTCAAAGTCTCTATCTGTCTTTACTTTTGTGTTACTTTACACATATCGCCCTTTAAAATTATTTTTAGTAATAATTTAATTTATTTGCTAAAAAATCAAAAATACTGTAATAATAACCAACTAAAATAAATGTTCAAAATGCCTTCCGTTCTGGTTTAAGCATAAATTAATACGCTGTTCAAAGCTTCCACTCACGCAGCATTTGCGGAGAAACCTGACCAAATGCCTGCCTTATTCTATCTTGCATATTCATCACAGTTGTTGGTGGATCCCATATACTTGCCCTTTAACATAACCCCAAAGAAAAAAAAGTCAAGCTTCGTCAGGTCCGGTGTGATCTGGGTGGCCACTGAATCGGCCCGTTTCTTCCAATCCACCTATTGCCAAAATTTTGATTCAAATGGTTTATAACATCCCGTGAAAATGAGGTGGTGCTCCATCTTGTTGAGCCACATTCAGTTTTGGATCTGTGGGGCAGATGAGCCAACAAATTCTGGTAATTCGTGCTGCAAAAACTCCACCTCGTGGGTTTTCAGAATAATAATAATAAAAGTTAGGTCTATTGACACAACTCTATTATGAAATGTCGCTTCATCTTGAAAAACATAACGTAATTGAAAAATAAAGGATCTACTTGCAAGTTGTTTCTTGCCCATTCACAAAAGGTTGTCTGATTTAAAAATCTATTCCGTTAATGCTTGATGTAACTGAATATGGTAAGCGTGAAAGTTGTTCTTTTTTTTAAAATTCTTCGCTGCACTGACGTATCGCTTATTCTGTTGTTTCCTCCAGTTGTCTTTGGCTTACATGAGGATTTTCAGTTACTGATAACAAAAACAAGCAATTCATTTTCCTCGTTAGTAGCGGATTTTACCCGGAGTTTCTTCTTATAGAAACGCTTCCCGTCTCAACAAATCTTGCAAGAAGTCTCCTAAAACACTTTTCGTCAGGAGCTCTTCTCTGAGAAACGAGCCGTGTAATCTCTAAGCAGTCAGAAAACAATTTTTTTCACTTTCACCAAGTACAAAAACCATATCATCCAACTCCCATCGAAAGGAGGAAGAAACCGTAATCACGTATGGTGCTACTGCGAAGCCCTTGTTGCACCTGGTGGTTTGCAAGGCTGGGTGAAGAAAACCTAAAGCGGCAAAATACAAAGCCATTTCAAGCTTGTGGAGTCTGATTAAACAGACCGGCTTGGATAGCGTGCTCTAACCTATGGACGGAGGACACAATAAACCTGAGCAGGTTGCGGTGCTAGAGGATATGCAATCCACCTCCCAATCTAATTCAATCTAATCTAATCTACTCCTGTATGCTACCACCAACAAAAATTGTTGTAAGGAAAAAAGTTGATCGCCTCGTCAAAATGAAGCGACTCACGAAAAAGTTTGCTTGTTAGTAATGACTTGGAAAAATTGTCGAGGGATCCCTAACTAACAATAAGTGTGTCCACGGATGGAATTAACTATACCTGTAATTTTTTTTTATATATTACGAAAAAGAATTATTCTCTTTCATAAATATTTATGCTTTGTCTAGAGTGCTGCTAAAAGCTATAACAAAAAAATGCCCTGTGATATACAGGGTGGTTCAAAATTGCGACAATATTATTAAAATTGACACATGTATTTTCAAAACTAGTTAATTAAAAAGCATTAAAAGGAATAAAAAAATCTTTTATTTTTTTTCTATCACTGTTAACTAAAATAAATGTTTTTTTTCTCATTAATAATTTGTTTTACTTATTGCAACCATTATTAAGGTAAGTTAAAACGCATGTAAATAGTTACCTAGAAGGTAACGATTTATTTAACAAAAAATGAAAATTTTTATTTCGTTACATGCTATTTAAAAAATATGATTAAACCTTTTTTTCTGGGAAAAACTATGTTTCTAATTTTTAATCTCCCTGTTTAGCCTTTTAAGGCATATAAAGCGATTTTTTAACGCTTTCATTCAAAAAAACATTTATTATTTTCTGAATGGTAAGAAAAATGTTTTAAATATTTTTTGTAATGTTAACCTCCATTTTCCCTAGAAATGATAACGAATAGAAAAAAGTTTATTATTCACTATTGATTACATACTTTTAATTTTATTAGGCAATTTTAAAAATGTTCTTTTTTCTGATTTTTTTGTATTTTTTGAAGTAATATTATCGCGATTTTAAACTAGGTACCTTGTATGTCCTACGGCGATTTTTATTACAGCTTTTGATAATTAAAAGGAAGCAAAAAGTTTTATGAACAATAACTTTTTTTCAAAGATTTAAAATAAAAAAATACAGGTATTGATAAATTTATTCGTGGACACACTGTATATTTTTAGGTATACTTAGTAACCTTTGTGGTAAAATAAAAGTTGCAAGATGAAACTAAAAGAATTTTTAGCACCCTCTTACATAACCATAATAAGGCGATATATTTATTAAGTTTTTAAGATAAAATTTTAAATTCATAAAAATATAAACTGCTTTTGTATGCAATTATTACAAATTACAAAAACAGCCACACTTTAGAAGATAAAGCATTTTCTGATGAAATATTTAATTATATTTAAGAATATTTTTGTCTAATAGAACAAAAAAACGAAATGAATAAAAATATATTAAATAAACGACTTTCTTTAATATCACCCTTAAATAAACGTAGTTTCAATTTTATTTAATTAGAAACTTTTGATGTTTCGTATAACATATTCTAAATGCGACTTTTTGTCTTGGAGAAACAATTAACCTTGTTTTTTTTTATATATGGAAGGATGCAACGCAGTAACGAGGGGCGTAGCAATCGCCGTAACGGTTGTATCAATGATAATGGGGCTCCGGGAGGCAGGGGACCCTAACGTGTGTAAGCAAAAAAGTAAAAGATTTCGATAATTTGTGATCTGAGTAATATGTTTAGAGTATCACAAACAACAAAACTTCTATTTTCGTTAAGCAAAGTAATAAAAAATGCTGCCGGAAAACTGTCGGCTAAAAACAGTAAAGACATCTCAGTTTATCTTTATGCATAATTAATTTCTTTGATAACATGCATAAGATCTGAAATTAAAAAAACTTATTTCATTAAGAAACTAATAGAATTATTGATGCCAATTAAAATTAATAGCTTTACAACAAGTTTTCCGGAGGTAACAGCATGTTTTTTATTCATGATTCTTCTAGTTACAACAGCAACAGCTGAAAGAAGAATTTTAAAATTAAAAGTAATAAAAAATAACCTGAGGATTTCGATGGGACAGAAAGGGCCATCAAATTTGTCTATAGAGGCGTAAATTTTTTGGCCCAAAATGGTAAGGGTTACAGTAATGAAACTATAAGGCTCAAACACATGTTTCGGGTATCAGACTAGGCTGGTTTCGTGACTGTTACCCTTACCATTTTTGTCAAAATGTTTAAAAATTGTACGTAAAACGTTGTTAACTTGTCCGATAAAAAAGTGACGCGTTCGCCCAGTCCGATACCGGAAACATTTTACATTGACAGGCTGGGTTAGAGCGCCGATTCCATATATGGCGGTATGAATATTCGTTGTAGACTCGTCAAAAGAAACCTCCCTAAAAAGGTTTTCTTAGTGTTCTTATCATGAAATCTATTTCATTACTGACCCAGCGGCTATTACCTCTTAAATCAAAATTGCATTTTTTTTTGTTTATTTTCCATTTCCAAATTTATATATAAAATTAATTTTTTTTATTGTTTTTTACTTAATACTTAATATTGACAATTAAATTAGAAAATATGATTCTTAATATTTTTTCCGTGTCCTGATCATTAATACCGTGTATTTTTTTCTTTTAAGTAACTGACTGCTTGAAGCTGACGAGAGATACAGTTAATTAAATAAAGAATCACATTCTGGTCAATGTGATTTTAGTCCTGTAATAACAACTCTCTCAGCTCCAGGTCAGTTTTTGAGCTGGTATATGTCGTCGTATACGTGGTTCTCATGCCAGACAGATGGTAACAAGTTCTGACGGGAAACATGTATAAAAAAAATCTGGAAAATAAGGGACTCCGTTCCTATCGCAACAATTATTTTTATTTTTATAAACGTTTGTTAGAATATTACACTTTCAGAAAGACTCAAATTGGTTGTTTATTGTACATTTTAAGCAATTATACAGGGTGTTCCCTAATTGCGGTAAGAAAACTTAAGGGCGTATTTTTGAGTCCCTTTTGTGAAAAAAAGTTTACAATAATATGTGTCCGGAGATGTTTAGTTTCTAAAGATACAGGGTGGTAAACTTAAAGAAAATCGGGTTTTTGATAATATCTTAAATATATCTGATTTTAATACAATTTTGCTGTGGTATTTGTTAAAATAGAAAGTTAATTTAGCCCTAAACTAATTTTAGTGAGTGAGACCAGTGGCGGTATGGGACGCATCTAAGCTAATAGTCTTGACAAAAAAATATACACCCCTGACTTTTTTAAAACTTTTATATTTTTTTGTAACTTGCTTAAATTTTCGGAAAAAAAATAATATCCGCTAAATCCTGGACCATACAAGAAACTTTACGGCATTATTTGCCTTTAAAAATTAAGTGTTACAACTTTTTACTAGCAATTATGTAATAACAACAACATATACTTAATCAAATACCGTTTAAATCTAGTCTAACAAATTTTACTAAAAATTAGTGTTCTAATTTTTTAAAAAAATTCTGAAAACTTTAACACCCTGTATCTTGAAAACGAATAATTTGAGGACACATATTAATTAAAAGTTTTTTTAGAAAAATGACTTAGAAATACGCCCTTTAGTTTTCTTACCGCAATTAGGAAACACCCTATTTACGTATGTACCTACCAGCGCATAAGTATGGGAAAATATTGGGAATGAATTAAATAAAGCTATAGGTAGCGTTTGAGTTAAGCAAACGTAAATGCACCTAAATTTTCTTTGTCCTCATCAGAATCGGATAGAACGCTGCTTAAATAGTACCTGTAGGTAAGTTTTATGCTCAGAGCACCAACCCTACCAGGTGAACAAGCAATGTAATAATATGTCATATAAATCTGTCTTGCAACCAAAAAGTATAGGGAGGAATACATTAAATAAGTTGTTTATTATGAGGCAGTTGTAGTTATAATTAATACCACAAAAAGTATCTTCTTTGCTAATACCATAGAGTAAGGAAATTATAAGAGTTATCATGGAATAGCCGATTTACGGACAGGTCATGAGAAACCTCCCAATATAATTTTATTCGTTTCTCGTTGAAATACCGCCAGTTAGTCATTTCAGTAAGCTTACGTGTCTCCCCACCGTTGATTACACGAGGCGAGGCTTCGACCGACGCATTTAAAGTGTAAACTAGAAAAAATGACAAGCCTGCCGTTAAAGCGGTACGAAAATTTTAGCATGCCATGGTTTCTCTTATCCGTAGGTATGTTACTTTATGCTAATACGCTATTTTTTAAAGGCAATTTTTGTTGCACTAAACCACTTAAATTCAAATATCTTGTAAAGAGTTGCTCAGAGCCATTCTTACAAGGTATATCTTTTTGTGTAGAAACCACAGGAGAGTTACCTATGGTACATATAGTGCAGCACAAAAAATTTAGGCCGTTTAAGAAAAATTTAAATAGTGTTGTCAGCCCCCTCCAATTGACACATTAAAATGAATATCAGGTCTGAATGAGCTCATGTCAAGAAACCCTAGATACCGAGTATTATTAAAATATTCAACAAGTATCAAAAATTATTGAAATAAATTAAAAATATTTTTTCCCCTTTGCCACCAATATTTTGGCATAAGGAATCTGTGGTTTGTTTGTGTACCAATAATTAGCGGATACCCTATATAATATTTTTGAATATTATATAGGGTACCTAAAAACTGAGACATGGCACCCACACCAAATATACAGGGTGTTAATAGGATGTTATTTATTTGGGTGCACGCCAAGTAAACTTAAAAGCCAAAACACCCATAAAAAATTAAAATAGGTAATTGAAAAACTAAAAATCGACGTTTCAGTAGCAAGTTTGCTACCGTTGTCAAAGATAAAAATTAAATAAAATAAAAAAATTAAAAATTAACTATTATATTTAGGTTTAAAATGTTTAAATGTTAGCTTTAGTTTTGGGATATTCTGAAAAGCGTTTGGCATTAAATGTATGTTTTTTACATTTAATGTCAAACGCTTTTCTGATATCCCAAAACTAAGTTAAATTTAAGAATTTTAAACCTAAAATCTATTTTTTTATTATTTTTATTAATTTTCTTGACGACGCACAGACTGACTTGAAACGTCGATTTTTAGATTTTAATTTCTTATTATAGCTTTTTTTTGGTAGTTCTGGTTTTTAATTTAACCTGGCCTGTACCCAAATACAGAACATATCTTTAATACAGGGTGTTTCCCAACTACAGTACGAAACTTAAGAGGGCGATTTCTTATGTCTTTTTATCAAAAAAGTTCCTATGAACATGTGTCTGGACTTCATTTCTTAGATACAGGGCGTTAAAGTTTTAAAAAGGTCGGTATTTTTAAATATCCTGAAAATCGCGTTAAAGCTCTACCCACTTACTCAGTTTAAGATTATTGGGTCCAGTGCCGTCTCAGTGGGCACCACAGCCAATATTATTGAGAAAAAAAAGTACGCCACTGGCTTTTTACAAAGTTTTATTTTTTTTTTTTCGATAAGGCAATGAAAAATGCAACTTTAAATTTTTTTATTTTTTTTTTTCATATCACTTAAAGTGGCTTTAATTTTTTTCTTGAGAAAAAAGCGAGATGCAAAAAAATACAAAATTCTAAAAAATTGTATTTTTATAGCTTAATCGGAAAAAAATATTAAACTTTATAAAAAGTCGGTGGCGTGCTTTTTTTTCTCAATAATATCTTGTGTCCACTGGTCCAAATAATCTTAATCTAGGTAAAACTTTATAGGCGCTTTCTACGTTAAATAGTTGTTTCAAATTTCATCAAGATCGGTTAAAAGCGTTTTTAGGATATTTAAAAATACCGACCTTTTTAACAATTTAACGCCCTGTATCTAAGAAAGTCCAGACCTAAATATGTTTATAGAAACTTTTTTCATAAAAGAGACATAAGAAATCACCCTCTTAAGTTTGGTACCATATTTCAAAAACACCCTCTATATCAGATTCTAGTGGCCTTAAGAGGAACACAACACACACAAATCATCTTTTTGTATTTTTTTGGTGAATTTAATTTTATCGGCAAATTACAAATTTAGTAAAACATATTTGCATTTCTCTTCAAGTTAGAGGTATCTGAAAATTTTGCAGAAGAAAATTGTAGAGTAAAAAAATTAACTGACTATTATTGCTTTTTGAAAAATTAAGATATATTTGCAAAATTTAAAAATTGTCGATAAATTTGATTAAACCTACGAAAAAATTTGAAAAGAGGATTTGCTTTTAAAACTTGGATTTTATAACAAACAAAAACATCAACTTCTTTTCGCAAATTCTAAAATTAAAATTCTTTATCGAAGTGTTCCTTTTAAGGCCACTAGTATCTGGTATAATGCATGAGCAATAGGTTTTGATATATCGGCCAGTAATGGAATAACAAAACAAGCACTATTAATCACCCATGTTTACATGCCGGTTTTTAGTTAGACTGTCTCTTTTTCTCACATTGCCTATGTGTTATGTTAATTAGCTGATCCGGTATACAGGTATGGAAACGACCAGGCCAACCATAGGAAATTACACAGTATGTTAAAGCAGTGGCAATATTCAAGGTGAGGTGTGCTCGAGCGGTGTCGCCGTCCGATGAAAGGTGAGAGCGGTGGCGGGCGGCCCCTGATCCCGTTTGACTCTAATCAGTACGCTCGTTGCAGAGGTAAACTGTAGGAGAGTACACAGTAGATTAGTGAAGAGGATTAAATGAATGCATTACATATGGTCGGTCGTTCTGTTTCGATACCGCTACTTGGTGTGTCCAAGTTTTTAGATTTAATCATTTAAAAATATTATACACGGTTTTTGCAGATACTTTGGTTTGCGCCGTAAAACATTGCAGCAGTAACGCTGACGATGTTTTATGTTATAAGAGATCAGCTAGTTGTAATTCTGATATGCCATGTCGTACCGAAATTCCTTAATATACCTACCATTGATAGGCTATTTATTTGGTAATGTCAACAAATATTTTATATCCGGATATTAAAAGATAAGCGTAATGTTGCGACGCAAAAATCTTGTTTGTAATTTCCTGAAGTTTATACATGATAGTGTTTATATTTGAGATAAAAATGCCTTTAAATTGTGCTTATTTAAGTAAATTTATAAAATGGTAATGGACAATAGATTTATTTTTGTTTGTACGTTAATTAAATTGGTCCATTATTGGGCTAATTCAAACAAATGGAAAAATACTTTTTGATTACGTGATGCTGTGTGGGTTGGTTTTACGAAGTGGAAATTTCGGCTTTTAGGGGCTCCTACGACCTAAAAGTCCTGTCCTATTGGGTTCACGCCAAAAGCGCAAAAAAAACACAGAAACTGTTGGGTAGATACTTATGTATATTACTTGTTTTCTTCTTTATTTAAATTGCATATTAAAAACTCTTAAAAACAGCCATATTTAGCTTTTTACTAAATTTATATTATTATTTTGCTTAAGTCTTGGCGACGTCAACTTTGTTTATCAGATATGTTCAATTTACCCTAATAGATTTTCTTTACTAAATTAAACTTATGATTATAATATAATGAAAATAATGGAAGCTTTTCACAGCTTTTTGATTTTTTATTCGGTTTTAAACCTGTAATGATTATTTTTTATTTTTATGACAGCCCGCGAGGGCTTGTATAAATACTTCAAACTGGATACCGTTTGTTTTGGCCTAGACTAATATAGCTACCGTAGCTAGGTATTGTGTGGTATTGGATTTTCAATGTTTAACTCGTTTTTCCTTAGTTCCATTAACGTTGTCCAAATACGCAAACATACAAATATTACATTTCCACCCAATTGACACCCATTGAGACAACGCTGTAGTTCATCATGAACGTTATACAATGAACTAAACATCCTGTTAATTCCATCCAACAGTTTAATGTGGTTTTTAAAAGAAAAAAATATGTCTTCCGTCAATAGGAAAATACGAAGCCAATATTTGATTAAAATATATCACATTGTTTTGAAATTTTAAGTCTTAAATTTAAAGAATAGATAAATACATACATACATAGATATATTGTATTAGTAGAATACTGCTTTAAAATTAAGTTAAACTCTGTAGGAGAGGATTTGGATTATAAGTATTTATTTTACCACATCGTAAGCACTGGCGTGCGTTGGAAATTTGTTAAAAGGTTAAATTAATATTACACGGCATAACATATAATGTAATTGGTAGCTTTTTAAATTGTTTTTTTATCATACATATCAATTAAGTACATTTAAAAAAATATTTTAGAATATTGTAATTTCTAAATTAAATCAACCTTATGTTATCCTTGACAAAAACAATTTATAACTAATTGTAATTCTTAATAATTATAAATTTTGAACCAGGAACGTTTTGCAAAACATTGAAAGAAGCATTTTTTCCAAAGTGTGTAGATGCCATATTATTTAAAACCAATGTTTGTTATCAATTAAGTACATTTTTAAAAATATTTTAGAATATTGTAATTTCTAAATTAAATCAACCTTATGTTATCCCTGACAAAAACAATGTATAACTAATTGTAATTCTTAATATTTATAAATTTTGAACCAGGAACGTTTTGCAAAACATTGAAAGAAGCATTTTTCCAAAGTGTGTAGATGCCATATTATTTAAAACCAATTTTTGTTAGACATTTTTAATTATATATATATTTTTTTCTTTACAAAATAATTTTGTATATTCATCATTTTTATGTATCCATACTCTGCCAACTTTGATTAAGTTTTTGGGATGTTATACTTTCTATGACATAAACAAATGTTAAAAAATTAACAGAAATAACCATCTTAACATACAAAAAAATTGTTCTACAATAATATTTAATATTCTTAAATATAAAACAATATAATGACAATTTTATTTAGGGCAAGAAATCATGAAGCATTTATGTGTAGAATAAAACAAATAATATTGTAACCAATTCACCTAATAATAAATACTGTATCGTACTTACTCTAAATTATCAATCCTTTTTCTTTTTTAAAAATAATTATTATATTCTCTTAAAAATATCAAAAAATAATTGTTTGTTATGTCATTAATTAAAAAAATCGAAATATATTTATTACTAGAACTATAAATATAAATACGAGTATTTCTACTATAATCGTTATAATTTTTGTCCAGTTTTAATTTTTATTGAAATCATAAAAGATTGTTATTTAATTATATTTTCATTGTTTTTTGTTAGGTATATGCGCTAGTACAAAAAATATGTTTACCAAACCATTGACTTAACTTACTATAAACATCTTTCCACTTTTTATTATTATTGCTCGGGCGTATTACTTTAACTAACATTTGACACTTGCTTCTAGGTATGTAATAACATGGGTGCGATATTTAATTTTAATAAAGAAAACAAAAAATCTATTTAAATTTTGCAATAATTTCAAATTCTACAGGCGCAAGCTTTTAAAAAATATAAAACGCGTCACAAGTGCAATTTGGCACCTATTCCTAAATATTTAAAAATATTTTTCAATACTGATTTTTCTTTTGTCAAGGTGCGCATTCAGGAGTACTCGGATTCTTAACCGCTGGGTAAGCGGATTGTCAAAACTGTCAAAAGAAAGCCATCCTATTGGTTTCATTTGACAATTTTAACACTTGTGAAACTAAGCGGTAAAGCGGCTAAGTATTCTTGAATGTGTACAATGGTTTGTTAATTCCCGACGTTTTAATAACGTGAAAAAACGGCTACGTAAATTTTGTTAATATGCCAATTTTATTTTGTTGAATTTTCCCTTATACATACTGTTTACGGATAGAGTTTACAAGAGAATAAATGGATTAAAAATTAAATTTTTGGAATAAAGTTATTGTCAAAAAAAATTCCCTATAAAAAAACAATTCACCAAAAAAAAATGGTAATTTTGTAGACTAGCTTTACAAAACTTAATTTATTTTTAAAACTAGACTACTTTTATTTATTACATATTTTAAACAAATATTATTATTTTTAAATAGAATATCCATTTAATTTGTTTTTAAATGGCGCTAGCGGTTGATTCGCAGAAATTATCAATGATTGTATTACAAGATTATTGAAAAGTTTTTAGAAAACGAATTTTAGTGTTATTGAAAAATATGTATTTATAGTTTATTTTTAATATTGTAGAACACCCTAATATTACAACAAATAACATTTGAATAATTTTCTATTTAAACACCTTTCACCTCAGAATTCTCGAACTGTAAACAAATGTGATCAAAAGCATTTAGGAATTTCATATTACGATATTTAAGCTAAATTAAAAGTTAAATGAAATATTTTAATAAGATTTTTATTGATTAAAAATTCTATTATACATATTTTTTCTATATATTTTTAAATAAAAAAAAAGAAAAATTACTCTTTGAGAAAATTCTTGTTTTTGAAGTTTTTGAAAACCCTGTATAGATACAAGATAACCATTTTATTTTTCGTGAATTACATTTTTTCACAAGCAAAAACGTTTATATAGAATTACTTTTTTTGAAAAATTCAATTCTTGATTTATTTCTTCTCGTGTAAAACCTATCCGTGTACAGCCTGTACATAAATTTAATACCCAAAGCACATTAGAGCTTTCATTTGAGTCTTCTATAAATTCGAATTTGTTTTAAAATCTATATCTTTATATAAAAGCTTTTTCGGATAATAGACGATTTATTGCGATAAAATCAGGATTTTATAGAAATCTGCAAGTGCCTAACGACTTTTTTTGTATTACACGTGCCATTTTGTTAAGATCCAGAATACATACATTCTTTGTAAAAGCTGATTCTCAATTTGTGGTGTTTACCCGTGACGCACGAGTGATCATCCATCAGCTGATTGTCGGGTTTTTTCTAGCACACGGGTAAAATCATATCCATGCACATTTAAATTAAATCACAACTTTTGGAAGTACCAACCGTTATTTATGTCGGGAATTTTGTCAAAAAGTCGTCACCATAGGGAAAAATTACAACCAGCCCTGATTTGGCGGGTGAAAACGCACGAGTTTTAACCCCTTATGACTCGCAGATGTGCATCGTTAAAAATCAAAGACTTTTTACCCGGGGTCAAAACTCCGGGCTTAAACCTCTAGGTGGGAATGGGCTATAATAGTTAGACCTTGACTTTAAGGTCCCACAACCTTGACAGAAACCGGCTATACGAACATCGTCATGTTTTTTTCTCCAAAAGCCGACATGTGCAATACTCTTTTAAAATGGATAAAACTGCACAGATTTGCAAAATATGGGGTACCCATTACATAATCAAAAACCAAACGATTTAGATTGGACAACCAAACACCAATAAAATTTTAAAAAATAATCCTTCATTTACGCCATTAACCAGGCAGGTCGAGATCGCTTTCATATCAATGTACGTTTTTTAAAATGAAGGTGTTTTTGCTAGCCAAAAGTAGCTAGTGCAATTCCACAAATTATCATATATATATATATAATTTCTGGCGATCCATATTAAAGGTTTGGCCACAACATAACCGCACTAAGGCTGCACCGTTCCTGGATTAACAGTGGTAGGAGAAAGTGGGGCAGATTAATTTAAAAAGTTGTAAAATTTACTTTTCATGCCCCCAAAAATATAAAATAACCTATGTGCAAAGGTAAATTTATTATCTTATGTCTTAATATTATACCATAGAAGAAAACATAATTTAGGTTAAAAGCTAAAAAATATAACCTCTTAAATCAGAAACAAGCTTTGTAGGGCCAGATTTAAGGGGAGCAGACGGGGCTACTGCCCCGGGGCCTCCACAAATTAGGGGCCTCCACAACGAATTTATGGGTGTCCACCATTGTGAAAAAGTTAAATATTTATTGAGGAGAACCTTTTCTTTCTTGGCTACAAAATTCCATTACTTATTTATTAATGAGGATCTTCTTTTGGTCTTCAATTTTTTTGGGGTACTGAATTCCATTTACTTTTACTTTAAGAGGGCCCCCACATACTTATTACCCCAGGGCCTCCTAACCTCTAAATCCGGCCCTGGAGCTTAGAATCATTCTGCCTCCTATGGAGCACTTTGATACATTGCTTGGGGCTCTTAGACACAAAGCAAAAATTATATCCAATTAATACTAATTTAAATTATTTTTTATGGAAATATTACTTTTTTGCTATAAAATCATACCAGCACCTACATGTTCGAATAATATAACCAATATCCTTATCAAAAAAATAGTTTAAAAACTTAAATGGATTTTTTGCTGATATCTAATAATTGTAAATTGGAATTATGTATGATGACAGAGACAGATAGTTAATCGCATTGTCATGGACTACTTCGATTAAAATATGGGACTTAGCGGTCATAAGTAAATACCATAAAACTCGGTTACCCTTAAATGTTCAATAATTTTTGCTAAACATGGACTACCTACCAAAGCACAATTTAAAAATAAGTTAATAGGATAGAGAAGGTGAAAGATATTCACAGGAATAATAGTAGCGCCTTTTTAAATCAAAAGTAGCTTTCCTTGTTTAACTAATACAGATTTTCCAACCTATCACTGTTTTTTTTGTAATGTAGTCAAAGCTAGGTAACCATTTTATTGGCAAGGTTTATAATACGATCAGGTATAATTTGAAGCGTTCTATTACAGACCTAAACTAATCAAACAATACTTATTACTGCCATTTTATTAAATGAAAAAATTTTTGCTTAAGTTTTCTAAAACTATGTTTCTGAATATGCTTTTTCATTTTGCCACCCAATCTTTCCAGCATTTTCATTTTTTATCCGTTACCCTGACTATATTTAAATTTAATAAATTCATAATTAAATGTCAGGAGTTGGTGCAAGGAGAGATTATAAAGCATTTTACTCCAGTTTAATAAATTTTCTTAGACCTAAAAGTTTGTTTTTTTTAAACTGGCCTTTTTTACAATATTGCAAAGTGGCAAGTTTAATATATTGCTCCGACTCCCCCAACATTTCACAAGGGAAACGCACGGCTAAGCTACGCTGCGGGCAGTGGCTGTTAAGTGTGGTCAGACCTTTTAGCTTTATCTGCTTGCGTATAAAAATCAGTCTACATTATACAAACTAAAATCTTTGGATTTATAACCTAAAATACTTCTAGTCTATGCATCAGGCAACCAAATTTTTAAAGGTAATTGCGTAAAAGCGTTATTAAGAAATCCTTTGAAATGTTTTGCTATAGCTAGTCTTGCTGCTGGCTTCATCTCTTTGATTATTTCGTCTGAGTTACTGTTAAGAAAGTTGTTCATTGCTTCTCCTAAAACAAATATTGATAAAGTAAATTATATGATAAAAGAGACCTTAATGTGTATATTTAATTTATTATCAAAATACACATTGTCTATTACTGGTTTTATCATTAGTTATTTATTTGAATATGGATGAGAACCAGATTCTTCCGGTATTTTATTTTGAATGGATAAAGTATTTATTATAGATTTGAATATTTAAACGTCGTTGAAAGCTGGTGGCGCTGTAAAGGGCTTCACCACCGTGAAGCTGGGTATGAAATCACTAATCTAGACATTGTGAGGGTTCACACTTGATATTTTTTTTTCCTATTATTTGGTATGTTTTTTTTTGTTAATTTTTAAAAATTTACCGAATAGCCGGCTAAAGTGTTTCAACGAGTAATCCCGCTGTGTTAAGTTAACCATCAAACCGGTGAAAGTTCGCAAGATATTTGGCTGATAGTATTGATTCAGACACAAAAATGTTACGTAAAAAGTGCATACTGAAACAAAAAATTCTAAATAAATCCATACTTTTAACCAAGCACGTCCTTTTACCAACGTTAAGCAAGAATAAAATAAAACTTTGACGAGCTCTTTTGGTCGCTGAACACAATCACCAGTCGCAGGTGTGTGCCATTTCTTAATTGGTGGGGGTAAATCAACTGTTTCTCTCCCCTTGTCCATGCTCCTTGAATCCGATGAGGGAACACTACCAACCTTACCGATACATTGATCTTAATATATATATCTTCCTAGAGGGAGTCTTTGACAAAGTACCTAATATATAATTATGCTAGAGGGAGGTCTTGGAAAAATGGTTCATTGAACTTATATGAATGAATCAATAATTATTAATTCATTTAGGTTAGTTCTTTTGTTTGTTGCCAGAGTATCCAATGGACGATTTTTAACATCGTGCACGTCGTTTCAATCGCCACACACTGCCAACCTGTGTGCCAAGTGAAAAGACGGTATTGGAATTTATTTTATAAGAAAAGATGGTTTTTTAGTACAAAAAACAAAGAAAAAACAAAAGTTAAGGTTGCTGTATAAGCACTATTAAGTAAACATCAATCCAAGACCCGATGTTTGAGCTGTGAAGAAAAGAAGAAAAAAATAAAAACAGAGAACTTGAAACAATATAGTGAATTGTTAACAATAGACGGGTGTTATTCATCTGGTGCAGGTGCATCCAGAAGTGATAAAAACGTTTCTCTCTCCAGCATATGTATAGATGGAACTAAGGTTTTGGATATCGCTCCTCTTATTCATGGCTAAAGGTTCTTGGTGTATGTGAACCATTTCTGTGAAAATACGTTTATGATAAGAGGTAACTCTATCCAAAATCTCCACTCCATTCCAATTCATAAGGTGGTTTTTGTCTATAACGTGCTCATCAGACAGTGCACTTGTTCTTATATTACGGTTACAATCACTTTTATGGGAAGTAATTCTACCTTTTAATTGTCTCGAAGTTTGGCCTATGTACACGAAATTACAGTTGAGACACGGTATTTTATATACAACATTGGAATTCTCATTTAGCTTGAGTGGGGTTTTAGTTTTAGTAAAAATTTAAAAGAGACAGTTTTGATTTGTTTTTTTGCTATTTTTATATCAAAATATTTAAATACATTGGTAAGAAGATAAGTCAAGTTATCTAGCTCCATCACGCTGGAACCCGCTTTAGAAAAAAACCTACTTTTTTAGCTCATTTATAACTATAAACGCTACTAATGATTGTAGTAAAGTTTATTTTTTGTAGTACCAATAATTACGCAGCTAACCTAATTAATATTGTTCTACGCCAGAAAAAGAAATAAAACTGCGTTAAAAATTTTGGAATACACTCAAAATTGATTGTAGTTTATTTTAGCGACGAAAAAAAATCTTAATCACATATAACTCAAAAAATATTTAAAAATAACAGCTATAAAAAGACAAAAAAATTGTTCAAAACTTTTTTAGCTCATTTTTAACTACAAACGCTACTAATGATTGTAGTAAAGTTTATTTTTTGTATTACTAATAATTACGCAGCTAACCTACTTAATATTGTTCTACGCCAGAAAAAGAAATAAAACTGCGTTAAAAATTTTGGAGTACACTCAAAATTGATTGTAGTTTATTGTAGCGACGAAAAAAAATCTTAATCCCATATAAGTCAAAAAATATTTAAAAATGACATAGCTATGGGAAAACAAAAAATTGTTCAAAACTTTTTTAGTCCATTTTTAACTACAAACGCTACTAATGATTGTAGTAAAGTTTATTTTTTTGTAGTACCAATAATTACGCTCTAACCTAATTAATATTGTTCTACGCCAGAAAAAGAAATAAAACTGCGTTAAAAATATTGGAATACACTCAAAATTGATTGTAGTTTATTATAGCGACGAAAAAAATCTCAATTCCATATTAGTCAAAAATATTATAAATAAATTAAAAATAACATAGCCATGCAAAGTAAAAAAAAACTTGTTGAAAAATGCTCAAAAACTACAAACCGTACCATTAAAGGTAGTAAAGTCCATTTTTTTGTAGTACTTATATTTACGCAACTAACCTAAATAATATTGTGCTAAACAAGAAAAAAAATTTAACTACTGGATTGAGTTGTCCGTTACTTTGTGATAGTCCATTTTAAATTAAAATGAGACAAATTACTTTGTTTTCTATCACTATATTTATCAACATTGTGACTGCAGTTTCGAAGCTTTGCTACATTTTCAAACTGAATATTCTAAACTACTTGAAACTTGTATATATATACACGTACAATTGGTTAACACATTTTTAATAATAGTGCCTATCCTAAATTTTAAAAAACTGTAAATAGTGGGCTGCTCCTCAGGTCGGTCTGGTCATTCAGTAAATTTATTGAGGGGTTTTTATTGGCTTTGTAAATTTCAATAGACTCTAAAATGTTAAGTTTTTACTTTTCGGTGCGGTATATAAAATTTTAAGATTATCGACACTTGGGAATGAATGACCAGATGTTATAAAGTGGTTGGCAAAGTTTGAATTATTTTTATTTAGTACATATGACGATTTGTGTTCCTTAAACCTAATATTAAAATTTCTTCCTGTTTGCCCTACATATAAACTATTGCATTCTTCACAATTTAAACTATAAACTCCAGATTTATTTAATGGTAGTGTTTTTTCCTTAGCATTAAAAAATAACTGAGAAACTTTTTGGGATGGCCTAAAGGCAATTTTTAAATTATTATTTTTTGTTAAGATGTGTGCTATTTTATCTGAAACTGGTCCAAAATATGTTAGGGTATGGTATGTTGGGGTGCTATTGGGTTTTATATATGGGTATATATGATTAAGGGCTAATTGTTTTTGTTTTTTATTAATTAGCGAATTTATGGTACTTAAATCAAAACCGTTATTTTTCGCGATAATTCTTATTGTATTTAATTCTATTTCACGTTTGTGGTTTTCTAAAGGGATGGAAAATGCTCTGTGTATCATTGTTCTATATGCTGCAAGTTTGTGTGTTTTGGGGTGTGTCGAGTGGTTTGAAATCGTAGTGTCAGTAAATGTAGGTTTTCTATATATATCAAAGGAAAATTGGTTGTTCTTTTTGGAAATCGATATATCAAGGAAATTTATGGTGTTATCGATTTCTTTTTCCATTGTAAACTTTATTTTAGGGTGAAGGCTATTAAGATGATTAAGTGTTAATTGTAAATCTAAATCGCTACCTGTAAAACACACTAGAATATCATCCACGTATCTGAACCAAAACTTTATGTTTTTCGCAAAATCAGTTTTTAAAAAATTTTCTTCCAGATTAGACATAAAGATTTCGGCTAGAAGTGGACTTAACGGTGATCCCATAGCTAGTCCGTCTGTCTGTTTATAGAATGTATTATTGTACATAAAATAATTTTCTTGAATACAAAAATTAAACAATGTAATAATTTCGTTTTTTATGACTGGATTAATATTTTTATAAGTAAGAGTTTCTTCAATGATGGCTAAACAGTCACGATTAGGAACGTTAGGGAACATGTTAACAACGTCAAAGGATACCAGTGTGCAATTATCGGAAATTGTAAAATTTTTAAGTTTTTGTGTGAGTTGTACCGAATTTTTTATTGTATATTGTGGACTGAAATTTGAGATATCTTTATATATGTAATTTAATTTATAAGCTAATTTACTAAGAGGACTGTTTATATATGAAACAACAGGACGAATTGGGGCATTATTTTTGTGAATTTTTATTAAACCATATAACTTAGGGGAGTGGGGTTCATGTTTAAAATTTTAAATTTGTCATTGTTGGACAATACGCCCTGTATATCCTTTAACGTTGCTTTTAATTTATTCTGTATTTTAGAGGTAGGATCATTTTTAAGGATACAAGGTTTTTCTTTGTCTAGAAAATCATTAATTTTTTGGTTATATTCACCTTTAGATAAAGCTACAATAGAATTTCCTTTGTCTGCTCGGGTAAAAACTAAATCATTGTCTTTTATTTTTGATTGAATTGATTTAATAACTGTGTTTTGTGATAAATTGATTATGGGCTTGTCTGTATTTTTTAAAACTTTTTTAATTTTTTCTTTGGTAAAATTTGAATCAGGAATATTTTCAAGTGATAACTCTACCTCACATACTAAAGTTTCTAATCTATTTTTGGGATTGATATTGGGGTTATATTTGGGACCATTTTCAAGAAACTTAATTTCACTCTCTGAAAAAGATGTATCCGATAAATTAATAAACCTTTCATGAAATGGGTGCTGTTCTGGGATTTCTGGCTGAGTTTGTTTATGTTTACTACTAATCATATTTTGAAGTTTTTTGTATTGAGTGGTATATTTTTTATAAATGATTTCGGATATTATTGTTCGAGTTTTGTCATCTAATAAATCAAATTCAATTGGGTGGAGTTTATATGAAAGTTCAGAATGCAGTACCTTAATATGTAGTAGTAGGTTGTCCCTGACACTAAACCATCTTCTTGCTTCTTGTTTGAGCCAATAAATTTGACATTTCTCCACTGTCTTCTTTGCTGAGAGTGTTGTTGACTTGCACTTAATCTGGATGAACTTCGGGATGACTTTATGCTGTAGACACTGTTGGTTGAACCAGGCATTTTGAACTGCTAACCGTTGCTTAAGGCGTAGTTTAAAATATAATGTGGACTGTTCTGCTGTACTAGCGTTTTTTAAATACTGGATTGAGTTGTCCGTTACTTTGTGATAGTCCATTTTAAATTAAAATGAGACAAATTACTTTGTTTTCTATCACTATATTTATCAACATTGTGACTGCAGTTTCGAAGCTTTGCTACATTTTCAAACTGAATATTCTAAACTACTTGAAACTTGTATATATATACACGTACAATTGGTTAACACATTTTTAATAATAGTGCCTATCCTAAATTTTAAAAAATTGCCTTTAGGCCATCCCAAAAAGTTTCTCAGTTATTTTTTAATGCTAAGGAAAAAACACTACCATTAAATAAATCTGGAGTTTATAGTTTAAATTGTGAAGAATGCAATAGTTTATATGTAGGGCAAACAGGAAGAAATTTTAATATTAGGTTTAAGGAACACAAATCGTCATATGTACTAAATAAAAATAATTCAAACTTTGCCAACCACTTTATAACATCTGGTTATTCATTCCCAAGTGTCGATAATCTTAAAATTTTATATACCGCACCGAAAAGTAAAAAACTTAACATTTTAGAGTCTATTAAAATTTACAAAGCCAATAAAAACCCCTCAATAAATTTACTGAATGACCAGACCGACCTGAGGAGCAGCCCACTATTTACAGTTTTTTAAAATTTAGGATAGGCACTATTATTAAAAATGTGTTAACCAATTGTACGTGTATATATATACAAGTTTCAAGTAGTTTAGAATATTCAGTTTGAAAATGTAGCAAAGCTTCGAAACTGCAGTCACAATGTTGATAAATATAGTGATAGAAAACAAAGTAATTTTTCTCATTTTAATTTAAAAATTTAACTGCTTTAAAAACTGTTGCAATACACTTTATATTGATTGTAGTTTATTGTAGCGACAAAAAAATTCTTAATCCCATATAAGTCAAAAAATATTTAAAAATAACATAGCTATGGGAAGACAAAAAAATTGTTCAAAACTTTTCTTAGCTCATTTTTAACTACAAACGCTACTAATGATTGTAGTAAAGTTTATTTTTTGTAGTACCAATAATTACGCAGCTAACCTAATTAATATTGTTCTACGCCAGAAAAAGAAATAAAACTGCGTTAAAAATTTTGGAAAACACTTAAAATTGATTGTAGTTTATTGTAGCGACGAAAAAAATCTTAATCCCATATAAGTTAAAAAATATTTAAAAATAACATAGCTATGGGAAGACAGAAAAATTGTTTAAATTTTTTTGTAGCTCATTTTTAACTACAAACGCTACTAATGATTGTAGTAAAGTTTTTTTGTAGTACCAGTAATTACTCTGCTAACCTAATTAATATTGTTCTACGCCAGAAAAAGAAATAAAACTGCGTTAAAAATTTTGGAATATACTTAAAATTGATTTTAGTTTATTGTAGCGACGAAAAAAAATTATAATTCCATATAAGTCAAAAATGTTTAAAAATAACATAGCTATGGGAAGACAAAAAAATTGTTCAAAACTTTTTTAGCTCATTTTTAACTACAAACGCTACTAATGATTGTAGTAAAGTTTATTTTTTGTAGTACCAATAATTAAGCAGCTAACCTAATAAATATTGTTCTACGCCAGAAAAAGAAATTAAACTGCGTTAAAAATTTTGGAATACACTCAAAATTGATTGTAGTTTATTGTAGCGACGAAAAAAAAATCTTAATCCCATATAAGTCAAACAATATTTAAAAATAACATAGCTATGGGAAGACAAAAAAATTGTTCAAAACTTTTTAGCTTATTTTTAACTACAAACGCTACTAATGATTGTAGTAAAGTTTATTTTTTTGTAGTACCAATAATTACGCAGCTAACCTAATTAATATTGTTCTACGCCAGAAAAAGAAATAAAACTGAGTTGAAAATTTTGGAATACACTCAAAATTGATTGTAGTTTATTGTAGCGACGAAAAAATCTTAATCCCATATAAGTCAAAAAATATTTAAACATAACATAGCTATGAAAAGACAAAAAAATTGTTCAAAACTTTTTTAGCTCATTTTTAACTACAAACACTACTAATGATTGTAGTAGTTTTCTTTTGTAGTACTAATAATTACGCAGCTAACCTAATTAATATTGTTCTACGCAAGAAAAGAAATAAAACTGCGTTAAAAATTTTGGAATACACTCAAAATTAAATGTAGTTTATTGTAGCGACGAAAAAAAAATCTTTATCCCATATAAGTCAAAAAAATTAAAAATAACATAGCTATGGGAAGAAAAAAATTTGTCCAAAACTTTTTTAGCTCACTTTGTGTGATTGTAGTTTATTATAGCGACGAAAAAAATCTCATTTCCATTTTAGTCAAAAATCTTATAAATAAATTTTAAAAAACATAGCTATGGAAAGTTAAAACAAAACTTGTTGAAAAACGTTTGAAAACTACAAACTGTACCATTAAATCTAGTAAAATTCCATTTTTTGTAGTACCAATAATTACGCAGTTAACCTGTGTGTGTGTGTTATAAATTACCGGAAACAACTATCTTGCTTGGTCACATAAATTATCGGCTAACACAATTATTATAATAATTATAAGTTTATGTGACCAAACAAGATAGTTGTTTCCGGTAATTAATAACACACACACACACACACACACACACACACACAGGTTAACTACGTAACTATTGGTACTACAAAAAATGATCTATACTACATTTAATGGTATAGTTTGTAGTTTTCGAGCAAGTTTTTTGACTTACCACAACTATGTTATTTTTATTTATTTATTTTTTGACTAATTATTATAATAATACTGTCTTGAACAATTTTCTTGACTTCCCATAGCTATGTTATTTTTAAATATTTTTTGACTTATATGGGATTAAGATTTTTTTCGTCGCTACAATAAACTACAATCAATATAAAATGTATTCCAAAAGCTTTAAAAGCTTTTTTTTCTGATTTAGAAAAATATTATTTAGGTTAGTTGCATAAATATTAGTACTTACTACAAAAAAATAGACTTTACTACATTTAATGGTACGGTTTGTAGGTTTCGAGCATTTTTTAACAAGTTTTTTTTTTACTTCCCATAGCTATTGTTACAGACTTTCAAAAATGTGTTTAGGTTAGAGAATTTTAGAGAGTTAGGATCATTTAATTTAGTTTGTTAATTTATTTAAATAATTTACCTTAATTTTTCCAAGTTCTTTCATCACTTTCGAAGGTTTCCTAAAACGCCCGAATTATCCATTAATAACTTTTATGCCATCATGTACTATGGAATTTTCACGATATTTCTCGAATATTCTAGATCATTCTTTACTCTTCCACCATACTATAAAAGAGCGATGGGAAACCTCCGATCAGTTAGTACGGATTCGACTTTTGTGCTGTAAACTTCGAGACTTTGACAATTTAAGATTTTGCCGTTATTGTAACCATAGTTACGTTACATTGTTAATAAAGGTATAAAAACGAAGGCACGTGTTTTTATACGAGGTGTTTTGAAACATTTGGTGTCAGAAGCGGAACGCAATTACCCAAGGAAGACGAAGTAGTCAAGAAGAAAATTTGAATGCCAGTTGAGACCAGACAACAAACAGCCGATATGGAGGAAATAAGTGCACTAATTAAGCTTATGATGGAAAAACAAGAATCCCTGAAAGAAGACCTAAAGAAATAAATGCAGACAAGCCAAGAAGCCATGAAAGAAGACTTAAAATTAATGAAGACCAGTCAAGAATCCCTGAAAGAAGACCTAAAGAAAGAAATGCAGACAAGCCAAGAAGCCATGAAAGAAGACTTAAAATTAATGAAGACCAGTCAAGAATCCCTGAAAGAAGACCTAAAGAAAGAAATGCAGACAAGCCAAGAAGACATTAAAAATGAAATGAAGACGAATTTAGAAGAAATGAAGAAAAGTCAAGAAGAAATGAAGACAAATCAAAAAGAAATAAAGCGGGAAATCAAAATCGGTCAAGCAGAAACCAGACAACAAATCGAGAAAATTCAAAAAGACATAAAAAAAGGACAAGAACAAATGAAGCAAGATATAAAAGAGAAGATAGTGAAGATTCGAGAACACCTGAGGGGAGAATTTCATCAATGCCAAGATGCGATGAGGAAGGAAATGTTGCTTGAATTAAAACTTACAAAAGAAGATGTCAAAGAAGATCTAGAAGAAATACAACAGACTGTGCAGTTAGTTCAAGGTCAAATGCAACAAGAAGTTCAACATTTACAGCGACAAATTCAAAAGATAGTTAGCACAGGCGTTATTTCAGAAAGCGGTACCTCAACAACTGTAATGAAACCTCCTACTTTTGATGGCAAGGTACCATGGGTTACCTATCTTCGACAATTTGAAGCTGCTTCTGACGGTAATAAGTGGAGTTCCTCAGAGAAGGCCCGAGCTCTGGTACTTGCTCTTCGAGGAGAAGCCATGGAGGTGTTAAGAAATATTCCTGAAGAGAAACAAAGCGACTATCAATCAATTGTAATGTTCCTAGAAATGAGATATGGCGAGACACATTTGCAGGAAGTTTAGAAGGCGCAGCTGCAGGGACGAAGACAAAAATATAACGAAAGCCTTCAGGAATACGAAGCTGACATCGTACGTTTGATTAATCTGACATATCCAACATACCCAGAAGAAATAAAACAAGAACTAGCCGTGGGTAGTTCATTGAAGGTCTACGCGATCCAGGCATGAATCAGTCTTTAAGAATGGCCAGATTGAAAAAAATATCAGAAGCTCTTGCCTACGCGCTTCAGTTCCAAACAGCCAAACAAACGTCTAGGAGTCAGACAAGAATAAGAAGAATAAACTTTGTACCAGAAGAAGACAATTCAAATAAAGATTTTGCAAGAGTAATGAAGGAGTTGCAAGAAATTTTCCTTAAGAAACAAACAGAAGAAGACAACAGTATGACATTTAGAAGAAGAAATACTATCCGCTGTTGGAAGTGTGGTAAAGAGGGGCATCTACAGAGAAATTGTACCAGATTCAATGGGCGAAAGCTGGCTAGGAGCTACCAAGCCCCACCAACAACAACTATTAGAGTATCCCGGCTGCAGAGCAATGGCTCCAGCTTGGTAGTACCTGGAAATGTGTACGGTCGGGACTGCGAAATGGTACTAGACACTGGTTCCACACATACCATCGTGAAGCCGAACATCGTAGCTCATTGTAAAATATTCCGCTCTGAGAAGAATTACATCTTGGAAACTGCGAATGGAGAAGTTATACCAATTCAAGGCATTAGATTAGATTAGATTAGATTAGGAGGTGGATTGCATATCCTCTAGCACTGCAACCTGCTCAGGTTTATTGTGTGTCCTCCGTCCATAGGTTAGAGCACGCTATCCAAGCCGGTCTGTTTAATCAGACTTCACAAGCTTGAAACTGGCCCCTTGGTATATTTTGCCGCTTTAGGTTTTTCTTCACCCAGCCTTGCAAACCGCAGACGACAAAGGGCTTCGCAATAGCACCATACGTGTTCTGCGGTTTCTTCCTCCTCCTGGCAGAACCTACATAGGTTTTCTTCTGCCAGGCCCATAGTTTCCAGGTGTTTATTCAGTCTGCAATGACCTGTCAGTTGACCCACTATTATTCTTACTGCCTTCCGGTTATAATTCAGAAGGTCTTTTGTAAATTCTGGCGAGTAAGCCTTGATGAACACTTTCGCCTGACGCTGTCCTGGTGTTCTCATCCACCAGTCTTGTGATTCCCTCATAATCCATGATCTAATGGATGACCTTACCTGGCATGATGGAATACCACAGTAGGGCTCGGGACCTACCATTGTCCTGCCAGCCCCCTCCTTTGCCAATTTATCAGCTTCTTCATTGCCTTCGTGGCCTTCGTGTCCTGGTACCCAGGCAATGGTTAGCTTCTTGGACGCACCCACCTCTTCCAGGGCAATTACGCAGTCCCGCACCAGCTTGGAGCTGATTTTGCATGAACTGAGTGCCCTGATGGCTGCCTGGCTGTCCGAATAGATTACTATGGTTTTATCCTCATAGCTCCTTCTGATGATTTCCCTAGCACATTGTTCTATGGCTACAATTTCGGCCTGGAACACAGTAGGGTGTTGTCCGAGACCCAAGTTTATTTTCGTCCTTGGTTTGTCCCCATATATACCTGCTCCAACTCCTTGGTCTGTTTTGGAGCCGTCTGTATACCAGATTAGGTCGGCTTTAATGGGAGGCCCTGCCACCCAGTCCTTTCTGTCTGGTATTAAAGTTTGAAAACCTTTGTTTAGCCAGTAGCTTGGTACCATTTTGTCTGAAGGCATCTCACACACTGAGTTGACTTCTTGGTCCTCCTTGAATCTCCATTGTATGGCCCTTTCCTGTCTTATGATAGGACTCTGGCCTTGTTTGAGACGGTATTGTACCGCTTTCACTTCACCCTGTATGTAGATGTGAAGTGGCGGTAGATTGAGCAGCACTTCCAGTGCTGCAGTAGGGGTTGATTTCATGGCCCCCGTAATACATAGACAAGCGAGTCTCTGTATACTTTGTAATTGCCTTATTGCCGTCTTTTGTAGCGTCTTTGCACCCCAGGCAATTGACCCGTAGGTTATCATTGGTCTGACGACCATTTTGTATAACCATAGGTTCATCTTCGGACTGAGTCCCCAATTCTTTCCGCAAAGTCTTCGGCATCTACCCAGGGTAGTTTTTGCCTTCTGAGTGACTTTGCTTAAGTGTGGTCCCCAGGTTAGTTTTTGGTCAAAGATGACTCCTAGATATTTAACCTCTTTTGAAAAGGGGATTTCCACTCCGTTGAGCCTGGAAGGTCTTAGTCCTTCAAGCGCTCTTCTTTTTGTGAAAGGGACTGTTATTGTTTTATGAGGGTTGACTGAGAGTCCCTCCTGTTTGCACCATTTGTCAACGATGTCTACGGCGTTCTGCATTCTGCCTGATATGTGCTCTAGGTGACCCCCATTGACTACAATGACGAGGTCATCAGCATAACCCAGGCAGTTGTACCTTTCACCAGTCAATTTGTCGAGAAGTTCATCTACCTGGACTGCCCAATATAATGGCGATAGAACGCCTCCTTGTGGACAGCCCCTCCCCACTTTAGCCTCCATTGTTACTGTGCCTAAGGTGGATCTTATGACCCTGTTTCTTAGGCTGGCTTCGATCCAGTTGCAGATCGTGTCGGGGATTCCTTTTTCCTTAGCGCACTCATTAGTGAGAAAGTTGGTACGTTGTTGAACGCGCCTTCTATATCCAAAAATGTTGCCAACGCCACCTCTTTGTCGTCAATCGACTTTGCCAGGAGTCTGTTTAGATCGTCTAGTGCTAGATCCACAGACATTCCTGGTTGGTATGCGTATTGGCGCTTGTTCAGAGGATTCCTATGAAGGGTGCTTCCTCTGATGTATCTATCCACTATTTTTTCCAATGCTTTCAGCAGGAATGAGGATAGACTGATTGGTCTGTATGACTTAGGCGTCCTTTCTAGGGATTTGCCTACCTTGGGTAGGTAGATCACCCTTGCCTTCTGCCATAATTTGGATATGTAGCCCCAAGCTACACATGCTCTGAAGATTGTGCATAAGTGTGGCATTAGGATGTCCTGCCCTTTTTGCAACAACACTGGAAAGATTCCATCCAGGCCTGGCGATTTGAACGGCTGGAATTCGCCTAAGGCCCATCTGATGGAATTGTAGCTTACCACCTCAGCTGCTTTTTTCCAATCCACTTTCTTCGGGAGTTTTGGCCTATCAGTGGGTTGGGTTAGCCTTGTTGAGTTGGTGATTATTGACGAGCCCGGGAAATGTGTGCTTATTAGCAGCTCCAGGCTCTCCTCCGTTGTGCTCACGTATGAGTCATCTGACCTCTTTAGCATGCCGGGTTCTTGATCAGAACCCTCTTTTGCCATGATTCTGTGCACTCTAGCGCACACGGGAGTTTCTGAAATCTCCTCGCAGAATTGTTCCCGGGACTTCCTTTTTGCCCTGCGAATCTCTTTGTTGTACTGCGTGAGTTTCGCTTTGTACGAGTTCCAATCATGGTTGACTTTGGCCTTGTTAAATAGCCTTTTCACCTCGGCCCTAAGGTCCTGGAGGTGATTATTCCACCATGCTGTCTTTCTTTTCAGTTGTCTTACCGTTTCTGGACAGTTTGCCTCGTAAGCCGCCTGAATGGCCTCGCTTATTTGTTCTACTGCCAGATCAAGATCTCTCACTGTGACTATTTTAGCTATTCCGCCCCCAAGCGACTCCATGAGTGCTT
Organism: Listronotus bonariensis; assembly: GCA_014170235.1. Lineage (NCBI taxonomy): Eukaryota > Metazoa > Arthropoda > Insecta > Coleoptera > Curculionidae > Listronotus > Listronotus bonariensis. The sequence goes on from JACEGR010007575.1 coordinate 30,040, forward strand.
ATATTGTACTTAAAGCAGTATATATTAAATAAAAACATATAAAAAAGGTTAGTTATTATTTATTTCTTTTTAAGTTAACATCATGTCCTTCACCTTTACCCTGTCGGGTCGAACCTCGCTATTGTCAACCAAGATTTATCCACCTATAGTATTAAATGAAAATGAAAATTATGTTTTGGGTTTAATAAATTTTGAAAGTTACAATTCTATACCCAATATAGATAGTACAAATAATAAATTTTATTTCAATAATGAGATTATAACAATTCCTGAGGGTTCTTATGACATTAAGGATATTAACAACTACTTGGTAGAACATATTGAGGATAGTTTAAAGGAAAAGCCAGGCACAGAAGAAGAAAAACCATATCTAGTTATTAAAGCAAATTACAATACATTAAAATGTGAAATAAAGAGTAATTTGGAGATTAACTTTTCTAAACCACGTAACATAGGGTCAGTGCTGGGTTTTAAGAAAAGAAAGCTTGAAAAAAATAAAAAACATACATCAGATCGACCTATAAATATTTTTAAAGTAAACACAATCTGTGTTGAGTGTAATTTAGTGACAAATTCGTTTCACAATGGCAAAGTAGTTCACGTAATTCACTTGTTTTATCCCTCCTCATTACCCGGTACAAAAATCATTGAAAATCCATTAAATGTTATCTATCTACCAACTAACACACGGTATATTGATGAAATAATCCTTAAAATAACCGATCAAGATGGAAATATCATCAATTTTAGAGAGAAGAGAAGAAGTGATCACAATCAGATTACATCTAAAGAAGACCACTTAAACACGTAATATGGTATTTTTATATAATATAGCTCAATTTCCCACAACAATAACTACTTCTCAATCATGTAATGGTAGTTTAACGGAACAAAAACACAACAAGAAAAGATATAAAAATAAACCAAATATTGAAGAAAGGAGTAGTAGTACTTCAAAGCTAAAAGAGTTAACACCTGCAAATAAGGAATTTTTGCTCTCATTAGGATTTCAACTAAAAAAATAAAAGTTAAGATTCCAAAGCTTAAAAAATTTGGTCTAATTTTAAGCTAGTAGAAGACTCCTTTTATTTATAAGGTGTAACTGTCAACTTGATACTTTCAAAGTTGAGGAAAAATGAGTTTTAACATATTAAATGTTTGTGAAAGTGTCTATTCTGACACTTCAATAGTAAACAATAAATATCACACCCATCAGCCCTATGCATCAACAACATTTAACAATAATGACGAGATAAGGATTCCTATACAAACTCAAGATCTTTATACGTTACCCGGTCAAAGTTTTTGTATATTGAGGGTAAAGTCTTAAATGACAAGAATGAAGCAAGTAAACATGTAAGTTTTGTTAACAATGGTATTGCATATTTGTTTGATGAAATTCGCTATGAACTTGGAGGTGTAGTAGTGGAACCTCAACAATAAAAGGTTACGTGTCCTTTACCACCAATGAAATACAACGATTACAGAATGCAGGATGGGCAATTAATGAAAATCCAAATATACTTGATGATAACGGAAATTTTAACATATGTCTACCTTTACGTACCCTATTAGGATTTGCTGAAGACTTTCAAAAAATTATTATGAATGTGAATCAAGAATTAATTCTAATTAGAAGCAATTCAGATAGCAATGCTCTTATTCAAACTACAGCACCATTAACGGCTGAAGAATATAAAGTTAAATTAAGTAAAATTGTATGGAAAATACCTCATGTAATGGTCTCCGATGTTGAGAAGTTACGTTTGTTTAAAAGTCTTGAACTTAATCGTGACTTAAATATACCATTTCGTGGTTGGGAGTTACATGAATATCCAGTACTACAGGAGACAATGAGACATACATGGGCTGTAAAAAGTACTGCTCTTATTGCTCGACCTCGTTTCCTTATTTTTGCTCTTTCAAGCAACAGAAAAAACAAAATTGATAAAAATATGAGTGTATTTGACCATGGTAATTTATCAAACTTTAAACTCTTTTAAATTCAGACATGTATCCTTATGACACTCTAAATCTTAATTTTGATACTAAACAATGGGCTTTACTATATGAAATGTATGCACAATTTCAACGAAGCTTTTACTACAAACGTCATGGGGAGCCCTGCTACGAACCTATAAAATTCCACGGAGTATGTCCATTCGTGGTAGTCGACTGTTCGCGTCAGAACGAAGCACTTAAAACTGGAGCAATAGATATTCGCTTGGAATTTGAAACAACTAAAAATATACCCAAGAATACTACAGCCTATTGTCTTATACTACACGATCGTTTGGTCAAATACAACCCCTTAACTAATATTGTAAAATCAATTGCCTAATAATTTTAATAAAACAGAAAAAAATGTTTATCGTGGACGTGCAAGGATTTCAATATAAAAGGAGTGACTTTATTTGTAAGGAACTGACCATTGTTGATGTCAATACTGGTGAAGTTTTTCATACTATGGTAAATTATCCACATCCAATGGAATGGTTCAGCGAGCAAATTCAAAACAGAATACAATGGCTTACCAATAATATTCATGGACTTGAATGGGACTATACTAGTTTTAAATTTATATCTTATGAACAAATTTCTAGTTATATAAAAAATATTGTTAAAAATGAGATAATTTTCGTTAAAGGATATGATAAAAAAATTTGGCTAACTAAATTTCTTAACAATCAAATAGAGGAATTTTTATTTATAGGGTGTCCAAATTTAAATAAATTAAAGAGATTAGAATGTAGCAACGAAGATTTTCATTGTAAAAATCATAATAATATTAGTAGGTGTTCAAAAGAAAATGCTTTATTATTGTATAATTGGTATATAAATAAAACAAATTAAACTTATTTAAATCTTTTATTTAAATATCTATACCTGCCTACTTACCTACCTACCTACCTACCTTTTTTTTTTTTTTTTTTGGGGAGGGGTAAAAGAATCTTCAAAAGACGACCAGCATGGTGTTCTGACTGCTGGACAGTGTGGGATTCGGTCCCTCTAGGGAGCCGCCTACCCACTAAAAAACTTCCCCTCTGGAGGCAAGGCATACAACATTGGAAACTGCTCTCGCATTACTTCAATGCATATGCCGGTCTTTCATTCGGTCTTATGTGACAGTTACATTGCTACACTTGCCGGATGCGCAGTCTTTGTTCCCTTTCTTTTTCTTCGATTATGTCTCTAATTGTCTTATATGTATGGTTCCACGCTTCTTCACTTTCCAACAGTTTCTCCATCATGTTAATACGGTTAAACATTCGTCCTGTTTGATTTAAGAAGTAGGTTCTATAACCGTCCCATCTTGCGCACTCAAATAGCGTATGCTGTGCATCATCTTCGTATTTACAGTATGTACATATGTTTGTTTGTGATTTTCTAAATTTAAAGAGATACTTATTGAAACATCCGTGGCCTGACAGTGCCTGAGTGATAAAATAATCTATTTCCCCATGTCCTCGACTTATCCATATTTCAATGTTAGGAATTAGAAGGTATGTCCATCGTCCCTTTGTACTAGTGTCCCATATTTCCTGCCATCTGCGTATTGAATTTGCCATGATTGTATTATTATCTAATCCAGTATACTTTGCATGCCTATCAGCAATCTGGAGTTCCATCGGAGGAATTCCGGTTATCACCCCAACTGCCATCGCAGATATCGTTCTATAGGCAGAAGCCACTCTAATTGCCATTTTTCTTTGAAGGCTATTAAGTTTACTCATAAGTGACTTATTTCGTGTAACTTCGTGCCAGGCTGGAGCTCCATATAGTAATTGTAAGTGAACCACACAAGAATACAGCCTGCACTTTGCAGATCTAGGACCTTTTAAATTTGGCATTAGGCTTGACAGTGCTGTAACTGTCCTTTCAGCTTTCGTGATAACTTTGTTGACATGTTCAGCGAATGTCAGCTTAGTGTCCATCCATATTCCCAGGTACTTCACTGCCTTACTTAAATTGATGGTTACTCCTACTTAAATTGATGGTTACTCCTTGTACATTGAAAGATATTTCTCCAATTTTTCTTTTTTTCGTCAGTAGAACAGCTTCCGTTTTTCCGGGGCTATTTTAAGCTTGTTCTCATCCATCCAACGTTTTACTTGTAGGAGTCCCAGGTTCGCCCTATTCATAAGAATGTCCTCATTTTTTGCAACCACCACCATGGCCACGTCGTCTGCGAAACCAATCAATTCTGTTTCATCTGGCATTTCGATTTTAAATAGGTCTTCATACAAAATATTCCAAAGGGTTGGTCCTAGAACGGATCCTTGAGGAACACCACTGTTTACATTGACATCCATTCGGTCACCATCGGTATCAAGAAGTATTTTTCTAGTCGAAAGATACGATGCTATAATACTAATCAAGCCTTCGTCTATCCTTTTGCTTCTCAACTTATCTAGAATTATCTGCCACGATGCACTGTTAAAAGCATTTTTAACGTCTATAGTAATCATAGCACATAGCCTACGGTGCCCATGTGTAAATTCTTCTGCTCTTTTGGCTATGGAAATTACTCTGTTTATTGCATCCACGGTTTGCCTGCCTTTTCTAAAGCCATACTGCCCATCAGAAAGATCGCCGGTGCGAGTCAGTTCGCTATGTAGTCTCCCAAGTATTAGGTGTTCATATAACTTGCCTTCTACGTCCAGCAAACAAATCGGTCTGTATGATGAGGCATTGTCTAATGGTTTGTCCCCTTTCCTTAGAAGCAGTAATTTTGCTTGTTTCCATTCTGCCGGGAAAACCGCTCTACTAGCTAACTCATTATAGACAGATAATACATAGTTTGGCTTTTTCTCTATAACAGCTTTAATTATCTCAGCAGGTATGTATCCAGGTCCCGGAGCTTTGTTTGATTTTAGCTTACTATTGGCAACTTTAAGTTCATCTAGAGAGAAGGATAGAAACACTGAGTTATTATCACATACAAAAGTGACAGGTTCGTGGGTTGGAAACAGTTGTTCCACAACATCCTTCATAACAGGCATAGTTAAATTGATTCTTGGTGGGTACCCAAGAAGACCCTTCATCACAATTTTGTACCCGTCACCCCAAATATCATTATCCACATCGTCACAGGTTCTTTTCCAATGGTTCCTTTTGGACTTCTTTATTTCGTTTCTCAGGTCTTTCCTGCTATTTTGGTAAGCAGCCCAATATGCCTGAGTTAGTTCTGGCTGGTTTCTTTTCGCGATTCTGGTGTAAAGCCTCCTACTTTGTACACAAACCTTCCGAAGTTCCGATATGTCATTATTCCACCAGTATACTGGTCTTAGTGCATTGAAAGGCTTTTTCCTTGGCATTGTTTGATCACAAAGCTGTCCGAGTTGTTGAGAAAACTTGGATAAGGGCGGTCCGAAAATAGTATCGGGTACTTGATCTAGGGCACGTACGAGCTTGTTCTGATCTAGCTTTTTGACGTTCCATCCCCCTTTTTTTCCCTTTCGCTTATGCTAGATTGAGCGCGGTTCATTATGGTGACCTCAAAAGATATGTAATTGTGGTCACTTAGAGACTCATCGTCTAACACCTCCCAGTGTTCGATGTTGGTTCTTATATTTGGCGTGCAAAGGGTTAGGTCCAGGATAGAACCGTATCCTCCCCTTTCAAACGTTGGCTTTTCACCTCGGTTTAATACTACTAGGTCGTGCGTAGCAATCCAGTTGGTCATGGTTTCTCCCCTTATATCACTGATATGCCCGCCCCACTGCGGTGATTTCGCATTGAAGTCACCTGCTATAATGACTTTTTCCCTTCCAGTTGTAATTTTCTCGCCTATTTCGTCCAAGGTGGCCTCCAAGTTAGCCAAATCGTCATTTCCTGAGGAATAGCAGCTATAAATTGTAAAGGTACCGGTTTTTACATACGTATATCCCTGTCCTACCTACCTACCTACCTACCTACCTAGCTACCTACCTAGCTACCTACCTAGCTACCTACCTAGCTACCTACCTATCTACCTACCTATCTTTTGTTGAAAAATAATTTAAAATAAAATCTATATAAGTACCATAAAAATATTTTATTTTAATTATGATTGTTATTATAACAACACATTTTATTTATTTATTTAATAAACTAATTTTACGTCAGAACAATTTACAATTATTTAACATTATACACTACATACTTATTAGTCTGATCTACTATGATTTGAACTTTTTTATCCGCAATTTGACCTTACCCATTTAATCCTTTTTTCATTACTACACACCTCACCTAAGCTAAGCGTGTACAGGTAACATCTACAACACATTTAGTCCTTTTTTTTTACTCACAAATTCAAGGTGTCACACCCAATACACCTCATTTTTACAAGAACTTACCTATAACATTAAGGCCTGTTTTGTCAACAACCACTGGTAAATTGCGTCATTGACACAATTTACACCTTAAAGTATCACATATTTACTTCTTGTACAACTACTACCTTACTTCTTCTACAAACAATTTAAACACCTGAAATCTATGGTCTCTCTTGATGAACACATACCATCCGCCTATGTGTAACGAAACAGTATTTATCTGACTACTAGCATTGAAATTTTTTGCTACTCCTTTACTTATTTCTATCCAGGATAAAAATTCATTTACATCCATATTAGTAATCTGCTCAATTCCACTTTCTGAAATAGAACTGAGTAGTAATACATTATACTTTAAGTTCTCTGTTCCAGCGGTGACAAAAAATCTTTCAGCACCTTTTGTATTTCTACATAATCTTTAATACATAAATCTTCAACTGCTTCTTTTGGCACGGATGCTAGATTAGCAATTAAAGCTACTTCTTTCAAAGCTTCGCCTTCTAACGTTCTATAGCAAGTAAATCTCTTACTTTAGGTTTGCGCATCGATAATTCTGAGACAGAAATTCCATCAACTGTAATTGGGTTATTAAGTGTTATAGTGTGCATTACTTCCTCCTTAAAAATAAAATTTCAAATAAGTTTTTATATTCCTAAAATCGTTTGCAACAAATCCATCTGATCAACACCGTTTATCTTTCTAATCATATTTTCAGCATCGATTTCTATTAATTTATTACCACCTATAGTAAGTTTGTAGTAATGGGCAGCTACAGTGCATTTTAGAGTGGCTTTTTCAGCAGGTTTCCAGCTACCAAAATTAAATTCTTTGAATATGCCCCTAAGGTTGATAATGACTCCTTCAATATCATTACTTCCACTTCCTTGCATTCCACCACGAATCGTCAAAGCTACTGAATTTCCGTTTATTAACCCAAAGAGCTCTGTATCATATTCAGAAAAAGTGAAATCTGCTTCAAGCTTTTCCAAGCCCATGTCAATATTTATTGGAATATCCATACCACCAGCACGGTACTCCTCTGTTTTTATGGTAAGCTTTGGTAGCGTTATTTCATATATTTTTCCTGCATAACCACGACCGTATTTTAAAAATACAGGGCTGTTCAGCTGTTTATTTTGCTGTTCATATTTAATTACCTGTTCATGTTTAGACTTTTGCGCAGGCGTCATACTTGTAAATACATATATTAGATAAGTCCAGAGAGACTTGATCAGTCTGTCGTATACATTCAAAGTGAAACATTGTGCTTAGCTTAAAAATCACTATATCTATCCTAAAATGTCTGTTGTATCTAATACAGACAGTATGTATATTTATTGCATAACTATGTACTCGTGTTTACCTGTATATTTCATATTATTTGTTTTTAGGTTGACGATTTTTATTTGACATTGACATTTGACAAGTATAATAATATACTTTTTAGTGACCTATCTACCTGTATATTTATTTAAATTTGTTGACATGTTGACGGATTTGCCCTGTATACTACTCTGTATAATGTACTTGGTGATATGTATATTTATTGCATAGCTATGTACTCAGTATATTTGGTATTATTTGTTTTTAGGTTGGTGATTTTTATTTGACATGTATAATATACTTTTTAGTGGTCTGTCTACCTGTATATTTATTTAAATTTGTTGATATGTTAACGGATTTATCCAGAATAATGTGCTCTTGGCGCTATGTATATTTATTGTAATTTATAAAAAATTTATTACTTTACTATGTGCTCGGTAGGCGCGCTTGTGGCGGCTTCGGTTGTATCGGCGAGCGTCGATCACCGGAGTTAAGCAGTGAAATGAGCGCCCATAATTTGGATGGGTGTCCGGCGACAGCGGTGTTTCGGGCAGCGGCACACGGTGTTCTCTGCTCGGGGATGCGGACCGAGCAACAACCATCCAAGTTATGGAATGAATGGTGTGTGAATGAGAAGGAGTAGGGGTCAAGGTACAATAAGCCTTCAGGCTGCAGTGCACCACCTAGGGGGCGGTCGTCGGACCTGGGTGGGATGACCCCGAAAGGGTGATAAAAAAAATGTGCTCGGTATATTTGGTATTATTGAACACTTTTGGTAAATTAATATATAACTATTCGCTTTTTGGTATTAATATTTGATTAAAGCTTAGGTACTAAATTTATTTTAAAAATATTTTCTTTTGAATTTTTTGTTAAAGGCATTTTTTATTAAACCGCATGCCGGATGTTGATCTTAATTTAATTACAAATTATGAGGTTTTTTATTAAAACATTGCTTTTTCTCTATACTTACTACCTACCGGATGTGACATATATTTTTTGTTTACTTTAGTTTCATATTTTTTAGATTTTGATCGGAATGTGGTTTTATTGACGTATTTTAAATTAACATTTTTCTGTTTGTGGTTTCGGATCATCTGGCTGACATCATCGGCTTTGTTTTCTAATGACACACTGGCCGCGTGGTAACGGACTTTACCTTGGAAGCGTGTGACCTCGGGTTCAAATCCCTGCACAGGTGAGAGCTTCAATTGGACTCCGTTTAACATTTAATTATCTGATCCTCCAATAGTCTAGTGGTATATGGCGCTGGGTTCTCACGCAGGCGATACGGGTTCGAATCCCGGTCCAGGCAAGACTTTTTATTAGGATGATCACGTGGGACCACACCCTAAATATATAGAGTAGCACAAGATTCCTGACGTCAGAGATTTGACGCATGCGCAGTACCCTAAAGCCGCGTCCACATTAGTAAATAAATGTGTTGTATGTTGAATCTAGAATTCGGCGCAAATTTCACGTTCTACCCACGTTCAATTTTACGTGTTCGTGCTCAAAACGTGTGTGATCTTATGCGTTGCATACTATTTTGTTATTCTGGATTTGTTTATATTTTTTCGCCAAGTATTTTATATTTTGTAAAAGATAAATTTAAATAAAGAGGATGTTCTTCTTCTGATACAAGAATATCAAAAACAAAGACTTTTATGGGATCCAAGCGATAAGTGGCATTTTCATAAAAACAAAAAAAATGATGCTTGGGAAGAAATCGCAAAATGTGTTATACGTATTATTTCGAATGAAAATTCAGTTTTTATTAAAGTTTTCGCCTTACAGTTCTTGTTTTTGAAAGATAATAAATTTTAAAAAATAAAAATTAAGTTTTATTACCACATTACCTTTACATAATCTTTTAGAACGTCAATTAAAGCACTGCATACTTCTGGAACTATCAATGATATGCTTTGTTTGGATATTTTAAAAAGATATTGAAGGCTTGTATATGAATCTCCAGTAGCCATAAAACGTAATGTGACAGCTAACCTTTCCTTCACGGATATGGCTTCTCTAAGCTTAGTGTCCTTTTTGATAATTTTTGGTCCAATCTTATTTATTAAAATCTCAAAGTCATTTGTAGACATACGCAAAAAAATTTTGAAATGCCCAGTATTTTCATCCAAGGATAGCTGATATATATGAACTTTACGCCATCAAAGTGTTTTTTATTTTGATACAAATGTTTAATCCAATATCGTTTTTTTTCTATTTTTTTCCTCCTTTTTTTTTTTTTTTTTGATAAGATTTTGCACCACGATAAAAGTAGCGCATTTTCTTTTCATCATTAACATTACATCAGACATAGGCACAGAATGGTTGGTTTGGAACAAATTAGAAAGATGGATATCAGTTAACTTCTATAATTTCTAAACAGCAAGTCATAATAACAACATTTGTCAAAATCATTGCGTTAACGTAAATACGTCCACACTAAAACAATATTGCGGCGCAAATCTCTTTGATGTTGAAAAAAACCGACAACCGACGGATCGCGTGCGTTGAATGTTGCGAAAATTTTTGCGTGTGTTTCTATGCGGCGAACTCGTCCACACTTGCAAAAATTTGAAACGCACATACAAATTTATGCTGCGTGGCGCACACAACGTAAATTTTTACTAGTGTGGACGCGGTTTTAGGTGTTGCCCAAGATTCCTGACGTCAGGCGTCGTGACGTCTGGCATCGGCGGTGTCGGTCCCGTTAAAGTGTCGCATAGTCTACTGTTGGTGCCATTAGAGGTACATCTGCTCTTGTTAATAATGTTAGGTCTTCATACGCTTTTTGGTCTGTGGAAGATACCGCTAAACTGACAATTTTTAAATCAATAGGAGAATCTGTAAGACAGAACGCATTATTTTATGGAGCAATTGTTAAAGCAAACGGTTTGGCTGATCGCACTTTACGCACTTATTTAAGAAATGAAGAAACAGGATTGTTAGAGGACATAACTGAAAGATTAAGAATAAAAAATATGAACGAAAAAGATTCAAAGCAGCATCTTATAACTGCAATTACACGAGCAGCAATTTCTGGACATCCATTTATCCATACAGGAAGTACAGGAGTGTATAAACAGCGGTATAGACTATCTGAGGAGTTTCAGAGTATAGGAAGAGATAGAATGGAGCGTATAGTTCAAGAGCTGTTACAAGCACGGAAGCTGGTTAAGGGAATGGCTACTGGTTCAAAAGAAGATAAATGGCTTGACATTCCTAGCGGACCATTTGCTCGTGGTGTTGGAAAGTTTAGCTGTGGAGCTGAGCTATTCTCCTAACAAAAATTTCTGATATAAAAAAATATTTTGATTTTTGCGGACGAATTTTGAAGTCATCGTACATATATAATATAGGAGACTTACTGTCAGGAAGAGCAGCAATAGCAGCAAGTATAAAAGAGCAGTCTCTACATCTTGCCTGGGGCAGTGGTGACTCAAATTTGGAAAGTAGCCATCAGGTCGAAAAAGTTTTTGTTGAGGGTGAAATAGCTCTAGATCACCACACTATTAAAGATGTAAGGGTTTTTACAGGACAAATAATTTATCAGCCAAGTATAGACTATACAGTTGATAGCAGTACTGGTGTAATAAAACTTACGGAAAATAGCTCTATCACGGCAAATAGTGCAGTTAGAATATACTCAAAGCACACCACCTGAACCTATAAATTCTATAAAGCTCTTGAATGAACTTGGCAGACGTACTGCAGATGAGGTTCTCTTTTGCACAGGTGATGAGAATGGAGAGCTTTTGACTCCAACGGGGAGGTTTAGGTCCTCAAATGTACCAACCAATAATTTGTACCTTAAATTTACTTTCGATTTCACGGATGCAGCAAATCAAGTGATAAGGGAACTAGGAGTTATGGTTGGTGGGTAAAAGAAAAATTGCCTCCTGGACAAAGGTATTTTAAACCACAAGATATAGAAGACCCAGGGATCTTATTAGTTTTAGAACATACAGTACCGCTCATTAGGACTTCAGCAACCAGGGAAACTTTTTCGTTTGTAGTGACATTTTAGAAAAAGAGAAAAAAGATGATTACGTAGAATCTACCATTACAGAACTTGAGGACGAAAATCTTCGTGATCCTGCTATTGGTACAAGAAACTATCAGGAAATAGGAGCTGCAAGGCTTAAAGTTTCCACCATTTGGGGATACCAATTAGAAAGTGTTACTGTTAACTCTACAAATGGCAAATTTTACCCAATTTACAATATTGAAAATGGAGTATTGATAGAACATTCACCGCAACCACAAGCAAATATAGTAACTACTGCTCTTGCTCGTTATGACAAAGAGGCAAATGGTTCCTACGTTGTAAACGGCCTTGAAGTAATGTTCCTGCAAAAGGAAGAGGGGGAAGGAGGAAAAAAATATTTGTAATTAATGACGGAAAAGCTCATGAGATTGAGTTACCTCACAGTATTCGAATTTCTTTTGATGAAGATCCAGATATAAAATCAGTTGAATCAGAACCACATACTTTTCAGCCAAATAGCCAAAGAGTAATGGACCTGAAGGTGAATGATTTTCCAATAAGTGAAATTAAAAAGTAGATATAACTGTTCAAAAACCATTACCAATACTCATGGTTCATATTCAGGAGCTGTTGATCCAATACCTGACTCTGCAGTACTTGAAATTATTCAAATTAAACAAGGTAATGATATTTATGAAAATTAAACGCAGGAAATATTGATTGGTCATTACCCGGCAATGAACCAGCTCCTGGAAGTAGTTATCAAATAACTTACCGCTGTCGCACTCATGTAAGTCCTGAAGATATAAGTGAGCAGGGGTGTAAAGTAAAAACAGCTTGGTTTTGATTGATTATACCTGGAAAATGCCCCGCTTTGATTTAATTACTATCGATAGCAAAGGGGTAGTAAGGAGAATAAAAGGAATTTCCCATTCTTCGCGACCATCGATGCCTAAAGCGCCCTCTGGACAACTTTTGCTCTGCTACATTCATCAGACGTGGAAGAAAGGCGAAGGGGTAAAAATAGTGAATAATGCTATTCATGCTGTACCGATGAATGAGCTTGAAGCAATGAAAAAAGGAATAAATGATCTTTATGCGCTGGTTGCAGAGGAACGTTTACGCAGTGATGCAAATTCAAGAGAACCTACAACGAAAAAAGAGTATTTGTTGAATCGTTCTTCGATGATGATATGAAATTTCGCAGTCTGCATCGATAGTAAACAAGGAATTAATTTTACCAATAGATGTAGCGATTGCTGATATTGATGGAGGAGAAAAAACTTATTTGTTGCCGTATGAACTTGAACCGGTACTGGAGCAGCTTTTACAGACTACAGGAGAAAAAATTAATCCGTATCAACCCTTTAATCCAGTACCAGCACAAATTACTTTAAATAAAAATATTGATCACTGGACGGAGGTAAAAACAAATTGGAAAAGTCCAGTAACCAGAGTATTTAATGTTAAAGAAACAACAGAACTGCTGTCAAGTACCTCATACGAAACTGAATTTATGCAAGCAACTCAAAATTTTGAGATTGAGGGTTTTACAACTGGTGAAAAGCTGAAGGAATTAAAGTTTAATGGCATTTTTATTCAACTTCAAGTCCTGCTGGAACTAAGTTAGTGCAGTTCTTCGGTGATAAAGGCAGTTATGGAGAAGCAAATTATACTGGTAAAAAACAATTACCATAGAGGAAAGAAGAAGAGTTATCTCGGCAAGAAGAGTTGATCCTTTAGCGCAAACATTTACTCTGAATGAAAGTAGGCACATATGAGGCGTGGAAGTCTGGTTTGTAAATAAAGGCAAAAACGTGTTGTTGTGCAGATTAGAGAAACAGCAGTGGGAATGCCCTCGCAGTCTGTCATTGCTGAAAGCTATATTGAGCCAAAAGATATAAAGATAGATGGCACAGCAACACGTATAGAGTGGTCACCAGTGTTTTGCCATGCAGGGCAAGAGTATGCAATAGTACTACTTACTGATGGTTCAGCTACTGCAGTAAAAATAGCAGAACTTGGCAAATATGATGCAGTAAATAGCCGTTGGTTAACAAGTCAACCTTATCAAGTAGGAGTATTACTCTCATCTAGCAATGCAAGTACCTTGACTCCACATCAAAATTTAGATTTAACGTTTCGACTACTAGCTGCAAAATTTAGTGAAAATTCTCATGTTATTGACCTTGGGAAAGTTACTAAACAGTAAACAACGTATCAGATTTAATAGTTTTAACAAATGTTGAAAAAGTAGCATAAGATACCAATGTAGAATTTATTTTAACAGACGAAGAAGGAAAAGAAAACTTTCTGTCTGATAATTTGCCACTTGCACTGCGTGAAAGAATAAATAGAGAATTAACGGTAAAAGCAAGCCTAAAAGGAGGGCGAGAAAAAGTCCAGTGCTATATCCTGGGTTACAGCTAGTTATGGGTAATCTTTCAGAGTCCGGAGATTATGTTACGAAAAGTATTGCAGCAGGAACTAACACTAAGATAACAATTACCCATGATGCGCTGATACCTGGCACTGCAGACATTAAAACTTATGTAGAGAAAAACATGGGAGAATGGCAATTAGTAAATTTAACATCAGGAAAACCAATAGGTGAAAATTGGGTGGAGAGAACTCATATATTGACAAACTTTAATGCTAATGAAACGAGGGTAAAATTAGTTTTAAGAGGAACGGTTGTTTATCGCCCTAAAGTAAAAAATCTACGAATCATTATCACTTAGCAGAATGTCAGATGATAAAACATTGCAGTGGAAGATGTAGTACGTATTCGCAGAGCTATAGAAAAAATAGATGAAGATATTACCGAAAGAGAAGATGAGCATAATCAACTAAAAAATAATTTTAAACGGTTTAGATTTGAAACTTTTTTAAATTTTTGGAAATAAAGGAAGCAATCAATATACCAAAGGATAAATGATTTAGCAGCAAACAACACACCTGATCAACTGGCATATCTTGCAAAATCGCTGGAGTTGATAGCAGATAAAAAAGCTATTGCTGACATTGTGCAGATGACTGAGGTAAAAGAGATAATTGATGCACTACAAAAGAGGCTTAAGGATCAGTACAGTAAACAGTACTCCAGATCAATTAGCATATAAAGCATAAAGCATTGGAATCAATAGTCGACAAAAGTGCAGTTTCTGAAATTGTACAGATGACTGATGGTAAGTTAAAAGAACTTCTTGATAGTGCAAAAACACACTTAAATGACATAAATAGCAACAAAACAAACTCAATATCGTCAATAACTGCAGCAAAAACAGAGTCTGTTAATGAAATCAACAAGCTTAGGGATAATTCCTTAAACACTTTAAAAGCATCATCAAATTCGCATATATCTCTACTTGATACGAGAAAGAATGCCAATATTGCAGTAATAAATAGTGTTGGCAATGATCATAAAGATGGTCTTAAGGGTTTAGTAGATAACTTCCGTGCTGTGAATGATGTACCATCTGGCTCATCAATTATTAGGGAAATAGAAACTCGTGATAACCAATTAAAAACATCCCTGATAAATGAGGTAAAAACTCGGGATGAACAGTTAAAAGTGTCTCTTATAAATGAAATAAGAAAGCGCAACATGGTTGAACCAGGGTCATTACCTTTTTATTTGGTGTACTTGGCAGAAAAAAATAATTATTTTGGCCACGGAACTTTTACGACAGAGCTTGTAAAGTGGAGTAGTGATATAACAAAAACTGACTATATGTTACAACTACTAGCAGGTAGCCATACGTACAATACAGATTACGTTAGTTTTTATCGGCCAAGACAACTAAGTTTTATAGAGGAAGTAAAGGAACATTTATTTACGGAGAGTTATGCACAAAAAGTTTTTCGGGTAGTTATGATGAGATATACTATTACCCGTATGCTGCACTTGGAGTAGTATTTGTAAAAAATATAACCAATGTGAACATAAATAAGACAATGGAATTTGTTGGATCATCGTATTCGAGTACGGAGTATGGGGGAGCAGGATTATTTGTGGGAACTCCTGATAACACTGATTCTAATAAATCAAGTATTTCACAAATAGTATGAAAAAATGTTTACCAATACACGAGTTCTGATAGCAAGTTAGCCGGATCTGGTAATGTGGAGATTCCAGCAGGAAAAACAGTTGCAATATTACTTTACACATCATCTTATCTGTATTCCAGAACACAAGTTAGTCAAGGTATGCTTGCATCAAATTGTGTACAACTATGGTCAATTTATTCAGTAGGGGATTTATAACATACGTAGCAATGTTCTAACTACAGGGCTTGAAGTGGACGTAGAGAGAACGCTAAAAGCTTGGCAATGTCCAGGATTAGAACGAACTGATCAAATATGACAATGAGGAGGAATTTGTGACTATTTATATACGTTTTGAAAAGCACAAGCAGATTGAAACAACAACACTTGAAAACAAGCCAACTGGAAATGATTGGTATGGAGCGCCAAAAGATTTTGCTGGGCAAAAAAGCTATTGTTTAACAGAAGGAGGCAAAATTGCTCAGCGAAGTCAGGAAGACATTGAATTGGAGTTACTGCAAAATGCGAAGTTTTCTGCACTTTCTAAACTTCCTGCTTATTATGATAACTATACTCACCAATACGCAGGGCATTCTCACCAAAAAGCTAAGTCTTATGAGATTCAAGCGAAAGCCGCAGAGAACATTTTAGCAGCACCTGAATCTATGAATGAAAAAGATAAAGAAATTATAGAGCCTTTAGCAAAAGTACGTGGTATTACGGTTATTGAAATGGCAAGAATAATTGAGGAAATCCGTTTTTTACAAACAACAGCAAAAGGGGTTCTAGGAATTTCTGTACTTTGGTATATCTGTTTTCTACACATGGGACCTATACTCAATTTCAGAGTTTAAATATTATATTCACTAGGAATGTAATTTAAATCATTCTAAAACTTGGTTAAAAAAAACTTACAATTTGACATTATTCCCCAATAATTGTGTTGTTTTACATACATAATCTGCAGTTTAACATATTAAGTTTTGTGTGCATTTATATTTTTTGTACAAAATAATAAACGTTCTAGTAGGAGAGAGCCAAATGCAAACTGCAAGTTTTAAAATAAATATACTTTTTTATTGAAAAGTGGGTTTAATATTAAAACTCTTAAATTAGATGTAGTTACTATGCGCAGAAACAAAGTTAAGTACTGAAATTCCTAGGATCGCTGTGGCCACCCGGTATTAAAAAAATGTAATAAAATGGCGAATGCGAGATTATTAAATTTACTAAATTATGGTAATTGGACAACTTTAGTTACCTTTGCCGTAATAGTAGGTTATGGTTAGTGCAAAAAATTATACCGGTAGAGATATTCCTAGTTACAGTAAAAAAATTAACTTAATTATCACAGCAGTTCATCTTTCTATCACAGCTTAACAAATTAATAACCATTATTAAAGGGATATAATAACCAATGGAAAAAGTTTCGTTAAGACTATTAAAGAGCATTAATAAACCCAATTATACTCATTGTTATTACAATTAAGCAACTTATCAAACGTTATTAGATACTTTAATTACAGTTATGTGACAAACTTAATAACGGTAGTAGGTCGGTCTAATAATCGCTGCTACCCAATACTACTAAAGATTATTATTAAAGTTGTTTATCAGTGGTAACTAAAGTATCGCTGTAAGATTACTTTAATAATGGTAACAACCCATCTACATTATCCCCTATTTAATGCAGATATTTTAGTTATCGTTATTAAATTTCTAGTTATGGTAATTAAAGTTTTTCTCAGTGTAAAGTGTTGCTTGTTTTTATAGTAAATATATTCAAAACAGATGATTTATATGTAGTGTTGCTTGTTTTTATAGTAAATATATTCAAAACAGATGATTT